>JAGKTI010039301.1:0-10583 GCA_018397915.1 Birgus latro | reverse complement strand
AAGGGCTCATATTAGAAAAAGATATGCGATAAGATGTTGGCCATTCAATGGTGTGATCAAGAGAAGGATAATATGCTTACTATAGTTCATATGAGGGTAATGCAGCCTTCCAGCAAGCAGAACTTCAGAACCAACAAGCCAATCCTCAAGCTAGATATTGTTGATGATTAGTAGGTGAACATGCAGCTTGTTCATAAATCCGACATAAGTATTTGTTGCAGTTGACCGTCTGAACAAGTGCTGTACATGGTACAATTGCACAAAGAAGTGATGACTTGCTTTCCATAAGTGTCAAGCAGATCTCCCTGGGTCTGGCAGCTTTCATTCGATAGAAAGTTACAAGACGGCAACATCTTTGCCTGCCCTAAAAACATAATTTATGGTGTAAAAAAAAAAAATTAATAATATTAGCCAGGTTTAGCATTTTTTTTTTTTATATCAATAACTTAATTAAATAAAAAGCGACATCGCACACTTCCACTCGTCGTCATGACTCACACCAGGCACCCTCACCTTACATCAGTCATTATCAGGGCATGGATGGGGATGTATGTGTTTCAGCCTTTGTCATGATTTCCCCACCCCACTCATTTTTACCTTTGCCAAGGAGGTTATGTTTTACCCCACGTTTGTCTGATTGTTTGTCTGTCTGTCTGTTAGCAGATTTACTCAAAATGTTATGAACAGATGTTGATGAAATTTTGTGGAAGGGTGGGCCATGGACGAGGGAATAAATGAGTAATTATTGGGCTGGATTCGGCTCCGGAGAATCCCATACACTATCTCCAAAAGTTCTAATTGAATTTCAATAAAATTTTGTGGAAAAGTTTGCCATGGACCAGGAGAGAATTAATGAAATTTGTGAGCAGAACTGGATCTGGATTTTATATGCACGGATCCGACTCCGGTGTTACTCAAAGGGTTATGAATGGAATTTGATGAAATTTTGTTGAAGGGTGGGCCATGGGCCAAGGAAAAGAATAATGATTAAATTTTAGAGTGGATCCAGATCCGGATCCGGAGTGTACTGTACAGTATCTCCAAAAGTTCTCAATGAATTTCAATGAAATTTTGTGGAAAGGTGAGCCATTGACCAAAAAAGAATTGATTAAATTTGGGTGTAGATCCGGATCGTGATCCTATATGCAAGGTTTCAGGTCCGGATCCTTATTAACCCGTCACGTCCCGACCAATTTCCAACCTACGATACCACAAAATTTCGAGCAATTTTGGGAAATTTTTTTTATTGGCTCAAACCTTCGCTTTTGGTGAGAAACATCGAAAACTCATAGAGAAATCGCGATCCTGTGATTAAAAATGTTGATATATCTGTCATGCAACTTTACGTTTTCCTTCTTTTTCAGGGTACCTGGTTAAAGAAAATGAACTATGGAAGGGTTAACAGATTCAAGCCACTTTCAATTACATATTTATTTATGTATTTGGTACGAATTTATGTGCAGTAACAGACTATATTGGTTTTCACACATTTATATAGGCAATAGAATCATTGTTCAGTCACCAAACACATCCACACATGGCACCTTCCTTTATGGCATTACCACCTCATCACTTCTCTTTCTTTCTTGCTCTAGCTTCTTTATTTCTTTGTCCTCCACCTCAGGAATCACTTTCACTGTGAATTTCGTCATTGGAGAGAACGTGGGGCAACAAACTTTATTGGCCAGCTTACTGCTAACATGTGAATTGCCCAGTGTGTGGGGGGGAGGGGTTGGAGGGGGGCTAGGTGGGGCTAGGCAGTATCCCCGCTTGACAGCAGGTAGAGGAAGGTCTCTCACATATGTTTACCAAAAATCACCCATGAAACTTGAAAATTGTGCAAATTATGACCCTTGCAATTGCGCGACGTACCCATACGTCGATGGGTGTAGCTGTGACAGAACATCACGATGTACCCAACCGTCGATGGGATTCCTCGGGTTAATGGCACTGGCAGAGGTTTGTGCTCTCCGAGTGATTTTTATTTATTTATTTTTTATTTTTTTACCATTGTCTTATTCGTCCTTAGTTCTCTTCATTGTGCTCTTACTTGTGACTATCACCCTCTCCCTATTTAGTTCTTTTATGAAACTGCCCCACATACTTAATTCAATTTTGGAGTTTCATCATGTGAATGAAAATGACCATTTATCCCCCAATAATTGCACTAGTTTCACTGACCTCGCTGAATACTGGGAGATTAATTTGCTTCTTGATAGTAGAACAGGTAGTTAGTTGTTCTTGGGCACATGCAATAATTTGTCTGTCTTGGTCTTGCGTTATGTGATGAAGGGCTCCACTTCGTGGCAAATTTTCTATTTTTCTGCCTTTCTCTGAGACCTTATCCATCTGTTAACAGTCCTCTTTTTGGTGTTAAGCTGCCGGAATGTCTATTTTGCTGGAATATTTGCCAAATAAAGAGCAATATTCTGCTCACGATGGGAGGCTGTAGTTTCGTGTCAACAATCCATCTTGCTAACAATGCTCACGACTTTGTTTTTCCGCATAAACATCATCCTCCATAGGGATTTCAGTATGAAAAATAATGTATTTTAAGTGTTTATTTTTCTAATTTCATGACCCTCGTGATTTTCACATTACTTTTATCTGTGGGCTATATTTTGTGGGGTATTTTTCCTTCAATATTGTTGATTTAGGATGCAAAATAAGTATTATGAGAGTTTCTCCAAATTTTTTACCCTGAAACCGTTGGGCACTAGGCTGTGCGTTTCACATTCTTTCGTATGGCTAAGCCTGAACTTTAGCATATTGTGGTTTCCTTTCGTGTAAAGCTACATATTGGTAACAGCTCTATTATGTTGCTTTTTGGTGTTGTTTACCTAAACACTGATCTTTCCGGTGTGCAGTTGCCAGATACTTTCTGAGGGAAGGGTGCTGGGAATCGGGTCATCACTTCTTTGGGTGTTTGTACAAGAAGGCTTTTGTACATCATCTTGACATCACTGTGTTAGATTTCTAACTCTACAAGCATTATGTCAAATCCCGACTTCTAAATGCCAATTTGAGAAAACTTGGTTTGGCATATGCTTGCTGAATATGGAAAAGTTTAGCCTACAGGACACTGGAGACTAAGTGCTGGCCAGTAGCCTGACTGGTTGCTGTGCCGTACATACATATTCCATCACTGACTAATGATGAACGGTGAATTTCCTGCTGGGAAGATGTATAATAGGTGGTGCCATGCATTCAGCAATTCGCAAGCATGGCTAGGGATGTACAGGGAGACAATGTACCAGTGCAGTGAGTGTCAGGTGCCAATGTGCCCACTGTGTTACTGTGACTACCACAGCATCGAGATATACTAGACTCTGGTGAATGGGGGTGTGGGAGGAAAAATATGTTGCTCCCATAGTGTAAACAGTGTACGACAGTGACGTTTGTAAAAGGTTTACACCAACGATGTTTGTAAAAAGTTTACGGTATTGTCATTAGAACACTTGTGCACAAGTCACGTTTGAATAGCTGATGATGTGAAAATAAAGTGAGCGGCAGTGATGTGTAATCCACTAAAGTGATGCGGGACAATGGTATGGCAGTGATGAGTATATATTTACGGCAGTGCCGTGTATAAACTTTTTGTCAGTGACTTGTATATATAAATGGTCTGGCAGAAAAGTATCTGACCTTTAGCAGGTGGGGGGGGGAACTTATTGAGTTTAGATTTTAATTCCCTTCAAAGTATGCCCCTAGGGACTCACCACACTTAGACCGACAGTTCTTCCATCGCTAGAAACATTATGTAAAATCAGTTATGGGGGATCACCAACAAGATCTTTGTTGCATTTGTCGTTATCTCACTTGTGTCCACAAATCTCGAACCCTTCAAAAGCATCTTCACTTTATCTTCACTTTAGGAAATAGCTAAAATTCACTGGGAGCCATGTCACGGGAGTAGGGAATTTGCCAGAACGTGTGATCCTGTGTTTGGCCAGAAATTCCTGAATGATTTCTGCAATAAATAGCATGGTTAGAAAATATATGACTTCATTTGATACTTTCATTGAGTAAGAAATAAGAAAAAAAATACACAAAAATAAGCGTTTACCACAGCATGTGATATGCCAAAATAATGAAATAAGGTGAATTAATGTGATTTTAGATACTACTGTGATTTTCATTCACGAATTATTTATTCATAAAATTATTACCCCCGCCACACCATCAGGCACAGTGTCACTGGAAAAACTGGAATATGAGAGAACTGGTAAGCACCGCACGTGCAACATGACGGAAACACACTTCATGGCTGAGGAAATGTGTGGGGAGGCAGGACGGCTGTGTGAGAGCGGCACGTGGCAGCCAACCTGGACTATAGCCGCCACACGTACCCGTGTTCAGCCTCTCCATTCGGGCAAAAGTTATCTCTGTTCTTCACCTCTGTGCACCTCAGTGACTCCACGAGCAACCTGGTGAAACTTCAGTTTGAAAGAGAAAAGATTGCTGGGGAGCTTGGTAGTTAATCTTAGGTGATGTGTTTGCAGAGATATGATTGTATGTGAAAATGGCCAGTTTCATCAATTTTATTCATAAAGAGATGAGGTGGACTGTTTAAACCCCATGAAGGACATGGGTTTAAAAAAAATAAATAAAAAATAATACAGCGACACAAATTACCGCCCAATTTGTCTATCAAGGGTACTAAAAACTTTTTGGAATGAAACAAGAGCAGTCACGGGACAATTGCTAATTGACCACTAAAATATATTGTTCGTTAAGCTGCAAGTTACGAACAAATTAAATTTCAAGATATTTTGCGAAACTGTGTGGAATTCAGTCACCGCATTTCACAAAATCCAGTCCAAATTTGAAATAAAAGAAACAAAAGCATTCAGATGCTGAATACTACTCGCTCACCAAAATATGTTGTTGGCTTAAGTATAAGCTACCTACAAACCAACAGGTTAGGTTAAGCTGTGTATATTAGGCTGTTATAAAACTTCATACACACACCTAATTATCTGAAATCCAGACAAAAATTTGTGCTTAATTTGACAATTAACCCCTTCGCGTGCGGGTAAGTTTAGTAAGCTTTGTGTTCTATGACACATCACTCTCTCCCCATCCCCCCGCCGCTCTCCGCGTGCACCAAAACCGTGTATTGTAGGCTTATTTCCACCAGCCAGATTTATTTATTTTGCCACAAAACCTATATATTCCTGTTGGTCGATGTTTGTTCTACACGATAAGCAAGAAAAAAGCACAGAAAAACACACTATACGTACGTTTGGGTGCTGTGAATAAACATTTGGGAACATTCATCTCGCTTCCCAACATCATAACTCCAATGTTTACCAACCTATCTCTACATGTTATACAGTCAATAGAAAGAGAATTTTATTAGCTTTCGAATGGGATAGTTCCCTGCTTGATACGAAGTATGGTTTTCGAGTCATAAGCGAAAAAGTAACATCAATTTCCAACAGACAGCAGATTTTTTTATTCGGGGAGCTCTAGCGAAAAACTTTTCTTCATCATCTTATTCACAATTTTATAGGCTTTCATTTAAGCCCCGATAGGTTCTCCTGTGCCTAAGAGTTTTCGAGAAAAATGAAAAAAAAAAAACTATGGTTTACTCACGCTATTTCGTGACTATAGGGCTGTTTCCTGCCTCCCTCTACTACTGCACTGTTTCACTATTTCCTTGCAAACTATATTGTCATGATACGCTGACACTCTTTTTTTTATAGATGAATACTCACATTTGGTGCAGGGTAGAGGCAGTGTAATTCTTGGGCCAGGGTTAGAAACAGTAGCAAAAACATTGATGCTCAACTGCTGATAACTGCCAGAAATGCTTCACAAACACCTAAATTTCCTAATGTAAACATCAAATCTAATCACGATAGTGCCTAAAAACTCTACATAAGCACTATTGTTATAGTGAAATATGTCGTGTTGCCGTGATGCGGGTAATAGAGTGGATTTAAAGGGACAAGGGACTGCAGACTCCTCCCCCCCTGACAGCGAGTTTGGTACTAAACAACCTGTATGCACTGACGCTGGTACTGGGACTCACAGTTGCCAACTCATTACTTTTGACGAGAGCCAGGCAAGCTATGACGCCTCCAAAAATGATGCAAATCGACCGAAAACTTTTTTTTTTTTTTTTGCCCTGTATGATGATGCTTTAGTCATCTTCGTGCATTTTTGTGGACAGACCCAAATGACGCCTTAGGCATCATCGTGCGGGATAGGGTTAATAAAAATTCAGGATTCAGAGCAAAAATTTGCTAAAGATAGCAGAAGTGTTTCACCTCTAGCTTGAAAACAAGCCTTGACAGATTTCTGTTTTGTACATATATTGATTTTCAGTGCAGATACATTTATCTGTGCTTTAAATCAATATTTATGCAAAATGGAAGTCCATCAATGCGTGCTGATGATCTGAAGGTGAAATAACAGCTATCTTTAGCACATTTAGATCTGAAACCTTTTTTATTAATAGTCATATTAAGCGCAGATTTTTTTTTTTTTTACCAGATTTCAGATAATCAGGTGTGCATGACCCTGGCTATAATTAAACCACACTTGGCTAATCAGCAGAACCACAATCACAAAACTTAGTTTTTTTTATGCAAGGAAGAAGGAACCAAAGGCCACAGGCCTGTATACTGTTCCTTCCAAGAAAAAACAAAAACAATACAAAAGAGAGCCAAATTCAAGATCCGTTCATTTCGAGATGCCTGGACACACTGCGTTTGAAAGACTTGAGATCATAGGAAGTAGGAAATACAGACAGAGGAAGACAGTTCCAGAGTTGACCAGTTGCACAAATGAAGGACTGAGAGTAATGGCTAACTCTTGCATTAGAGAGTTGGACAGAAAAGGGATGAGAGTTTGTTGCTAGTTGGGGATTACAGTCTTATGTTCTCTCTGGGCTTGGCGGGTTTATGGCATCACAGCCACTTGAGGCCTGCGCTGCTATCAAACTCTTTTTTTGCAATTTTGAAGGCTTATATCTCTAAATTTTTACTTTGGTTTTTCAAATTAACTTTATCATAGGATAATTCAGCACATTTATCACACAAATAAATAGTTTACTTAAAAAAAAATCGACTGTTAACCACTCCATTGCCATGGTCAAGCAACTGCAGTGCCATATCCTGCAGTAACATCATAAAGCATGAAAAAAAAGTCCTGCTGGGTGAAAATGTTCACTCGGCCATAATTTCCACACGGAAGGATGCATTTTTTCTGGATAAAGTGAAAAAATGTATGAATAATGGTTTCGAACAGACAGATCACTTCGTCTGGATAATGGACTGTTTGGATAATGGATGTCTGGATAATCGAGGGATTACTGTACTTCAGCTTCTAGCCATCAACAATTTGCACCTAAAATCAACTAAAACATGTCACTAAACTAATATTCATCAAACAAGCATTAGAAGTCATATTGTAATGTTTTCAAAAACTGAATTAATTTACCCCTAGTGCCCTGGATTCAATCATTATTATGGTACTAATTTTCCTGGACAAAAGTACTATTGTCATGATTGTACCAAGTATAATCGACTCTTTACACAGTGATTATGCCCATCATCTTAATGTAATTCTTCGTAGTCACTAATAAAGGCAGGTTTTATCAGTTTAACTTGTCATGATCGTACCAAGTAGAATCGACTCCCTACACAGTGATTATGCCCATCATCTTAACGTAATTCTTCGTAGTCACTAATAAAGGCAGGTTTTATTAGTTTAACTTAGTCATTAGCATAATGTATTGCTTAAGCTAGGATCACGAATTCATGCTTTGAATCATAGCTCAATGGTTTCATTAACTCACTCAAAATTCAAACTCACACAACATATCTGTCGTGAGGGCAACAGAAGCCAGAGCCACTCACTGACTAGTTACCGACATCTCATCCATCCACACTCCATACCGATGCGTACTGGACACGTTCACCAGTACCAACTCAAATGTACACTCATGTACAGTATACTAATTTCTGCTCAGGGGTTACTCCTTCCTTCCCCCTTATACACTGGACAGACTGGAGGGGAGATCGGGACCAGCTTTACTCCCCCCCACCCTTATCCACCAGCTCCGCCACTTTTATCCTCCAGCTGCCAGATAGTATTTAACCACAGATTTTCTCATGCCCTGCAAATCATGGCAAAACCATTATCACACATGCTGTCAACAGCCAATATCTGGATGGTATTTAACAATAAATTAATGTTTTGTTACAGGCATAAATTGAGGCCAACATTCAATAACAGTATAATCCACATTCTCGTGTCCTAGTCGATTCTGGACCCAGATTCACTAATGGTCGCACGCTCTTGGCGCCTCCCTTACCAGCCGTGCCGCTCCCCTTTGGTGTTACACCGGCATGCACAGACTGTGTCAGCCGCCATATTGTTGCATAGAGTCTCCTTTTCGCTGAGGGACCCACAGGCCAGTCTCACAGGATTGTGAGTTGGAATTAGCGTCATATAATATCGATTACATGAACCCCGACGAAAACAATGGTGAGTTATCTGCGACTTGACGGTATTTCCTCACATGCAGTATGTACGCAGCTATGACGTCCTTACATACGCACCTGTATGTGTACTTATGCATGCATCTACGTTAGTACTTACGTACACATCCACATACGTCATTACGTATGATCTGTTTACATACTGATGTATGGTACATGCCTACATATGCATCCATTTTCATACATACACAATTATGTATGTACTTACATATGTACATATATTCATACCTACATACACATCGATGCATGTACTCATATAAGCACCTACGTACATACTTATGTATGCACCTATGTACATATTTACGTATGGACCTGTGTTTATTCTTACATACGTCCCTATACACGTACTTATGTATGCATCTATGTGCGTACTTACATACTTATCTACTTACCTATGTACTTACACACAAAATTACACATGCACTCAATCATACTGATTTATGGACATATCTATGAACTTATATAAGTACGTACAACATACACTTGCATATATAAATAAACATATGTTCTTATGTAAATTGTTTAAGTAAAGTATGTATGCACGTAAATGCTAAAGTTACCTACATACATAAGTACGTCCATGTATTTACATACGCACATAAGTGCGTATGTAGGCCAGACCGTAGTGCATGTGCTTACGAACATTCTTGAGTACATACATGCTTAGGTACTGCTGTAGGTACTCCGCTGTGCACGTATATTACGTATGGTACATGTGTTTCCCAATGTCATATCTCATACCAAGTATGAGATGGAGGGACCCTTGCCAAGTACCCCCCAAGCAGGTAATGATTGATTTTGATAGGGGAAGTCACACAGATTTAGGATCTGCATGATGCCCAGAGGCCATCATTGAGCGTTTTGAGAAAATCAAGACGGCGTCCAAGATGGCCGCCACAGAAAATCCACATCTGAAACAGGTCCCCAAATGTCCATTTCTTAACCAATTTTGTGATGTAATATGTCGAATAATAGGTATTTGAGGTTGAGGAATCCATTTATGATTTTAAAGCAGCTGCAGATCTACATTTCATTTAATTATACTTATATTTCATACTACATTTATGGCTAAAAAAGCAGTATTCGGTTGACAAATCACACATCTCTACAATACTACTTGAAACACACAAAAGGTAATGTATAATATGTAACAACATTGATACCAATAACTTTAATAATGTGGCAATGAATGGGTTAAAATGTGCATTAATTTCTATTTCAGTACCGGACAGTATTTATTTCAACTGAGCATTTCATCATCCGATTCATCGTCAGTGTCACATGCAACGTCCTGAACTTTTTTGTTCAGTGGATTTAAACAATGAAGATCAGAACTGATGTTGCATTTGCAGAAGACACTACAGGCAATATCTGTTTTACAAGAACAGCACCGGGTGGCACATGCATCTGTGGAGCGACAACTGCAGCATAACAAGTTCAACATCCTTTCAGGAACAGCCAACGTGCCTGGTGGAAGTGTGACTGGCAGAAGGATATGGTTTTCGTGGTCTGCTTTCCATCCAAACTCCTCTGGGGATTGAACTGCAGTGATGCCTTCCACAAACAAGCTTGATAATGTGCTCTTCTGACATGCAATCGAAATCCATTAGAGCTGGGCTGAAGAGTTGCCAATTTGAATCGCTGAGATTTTCCTCTTGCAGTTTTATGTTGCCACACACTGAACCGAACATCAGACAATGTGCCTTGTGCCTTACTTTCATAACAATTGACAATGAATGCAACAGCTTTGGCTTCCAAAGCATCATCGGTTGCCTCAGTGTCACCCAATAGACGAGGAAGGTTTTCTTGATTGAGCACTTTCAATGCTTTCACTTTTCCAATGCCATATATTGTAATGACTGTGTTACAGCCTATTAAAGCATGGAGAGGTAGAATGTACTTCATGATATCAGCATGCTTTTTAGCTGCTGCATCAATATTCACAACATTCCTTGTTGCACGAGTTGGAATCATGAATATATCGCTGCGGAGACCTTCGGATGCAAAAAAAATGGACCAAAAGGACAAACACATCAGTATCATCACAAACGACATGTATGGTTGCCTGGG
>JAGKTI010039300.1:0-10583 GCA_018397915.1 Birgus latro | reverse complement strand
CACTTTTCACACACACACACACGCCCGCCCGCAATCAATACTGTATACTCGTTTAAGAGTGAAAAACAACTCATGTCTCACATGTGTCACTTTCATAGTGCTTTAAATCGGGTTCATAGTGAAGCATGTCAATTGAAACCCTTAATACATTCCATTAGAAAGCTGGAATTCTAAGGTGTTTCTTTTGTCTCATGAGGAATTATATATACGTAATCTAAAAGCAAAATTTATTGAATGTTTCTACTACCTGTGAAAGAATCTCTTCTCTGTCTCAGAGAAAAGTTATTACCAGCCGCGATAGCGAAGCTGGTATTGTTTTCAGTGTGTCTGTCTGTTTGTCTGTGTATCTGTTAGCACGTTAACTTCGTAACTGCTTAAGATATCATTTTTTTTTAAAGAGTGTAGTAGGGATGAAAATCTCCTACGAGTTTGAAATTGGTGAAAGTAGGTCAAGGTCTGTGTTCCTGTTAGCACGATAACTTTGCAGTCGCTCAAGATATCATTTTAAAAAAATACAGGTGAGTACTATGGTTGAAAATCTCCTAAGATATTGAAATTGGTGAAAGTAGGTCAAGGTCTGTGTCAAAACATCATCACAAAATTTTACAGGCGTGTAATAGGAAGAAAAATCTACGAGTCCGAAATTGGTGAAAGTAGGTCAAGGTCAAGGTCATGGTCAGCTCGCGGCTGGTGTGATTCCCTCATATGGGGGGGGGGCTCTAGATAGTTTCTGTAAAGCATTGTGGTAGGGCCGTGTCATATCCAGCCAGGCCCTATGGTCGCATATTTCCCTTCTGTATTACGGTTCAGCACCACCACCCGCAGCCAGGCAGCCCTAGTGGGATAGGTTAATGCTAGGCTAGGTTCCGAGAAAACCCTATGGTTAGTTTTGAAACGACGGGGCGAGTGTCTTTCCTGGCTGACGTCCCTGGTGGTGGTGTTAAGCCGCAATACAGAAGGGGAATATGAGGCTGGGCAGGGTTGTGTCTGGCAGCTCATTTCCCAGCTGAATGTAAACATCGCTTTGCTACTCTTTCTCGTATTAAAGTAGGTGTAATATGAGATTCATCATTAAAGTTTCAGGCCTTATTGAAGGGAATAAACATGAAGGAAATGTCGGTGGTAAGTAGGAAAAAAAGGGAAAAACGCATTTAGGCTCAGCATGGGTTACTTCCTAATGCTCATGGTTTGCTCTAGACTTTAAAAAGTCACACACACACACACACACACACACACACACACACAGATCAAAAGATACACATGTGCAAACGTAAGAAACACAGGATAGAGATTGTACAGATAAACAACCCCCCCTCGCCCCCCGCTTTTTCCCCCCCCCTCCCCCCCCCCCCCCAATCCCAACCAATTTTGGGAATTTTTTTTTTTTTGGCCCAAGCTCCGCTTTTGGTGAGAAACATCAAATATTCACAGAGAAATCGCCCAACTGAGCTTAAAAATGCACGTTACAGGTAACAGTACTCCCACCTTGTTCATGCTCTATAGCTGGTCTGGCTACAGAGAAAATGGTAGTATGGGAGGGGTAACGATTTCAAACCACTCGATTTAGGTATTTATTTATTTATTTGGTACGAATTTATATGTAGTACAAGAGTATATTGGTTTTCACACAATAATATATGCGATATAAGAAGCGTTATTCACCAACCATAAACATCAGCATATGGCACCTTCCTTTACAACATTACCACCTCATCACTTCTGTTTATTTCTTCCTCTGGCTTGTTTCTTCCTCAGGAATAACTTTTGCCATGAATTTTTTCATTGGATAGACTGTGGCATGACATGTCTTTAATGGGCAGGTCACTGCTAACAGGTGAGTTGCCTGGAAAATGGTGTGCGGGAGGGGGGGAGGGAGGGTCAGGTGGGGCCAGGCAGTATCCCTGCCTGCCAACAGGCAGAGGAAGGTCTCCCACATATGCCTACCAAAAATCACCTGTGAAACTTGAAAAATGTGCAAATGACGGAACTTGCAATTGCATAACGTATGGGTACGTTGTCGGGTGTCGCAGTGACAAAACGTGGCAACGTACCCATACATCGACGAGATGCCTCGGGTTAACATAAAAATTATGTAAGTACACCACTTTCTCCACATACAGACAACATCGACATAGTATCAGTACAAGCAACTAGGCTCACAACCTGATCCAATAATCCACATATCACAAACTCAAACTCCATTCAGACAAAACAGAACAGACGACAGATATTGGGGTGATCTTGTCACCATCAAACACAGAGACATCAGAACAACGTGTACCCAACTGACAACACCAAAGACATACCATCATTTTAAATCAGAATACATAATTAAATGTTCAACACAGTGAACGTCTATTAACCCCAATTCATATCATACCCTCAGGATGCACCTCACCCATTAGTCTGCTCCCAAACATTCGCACTGAAAGAAGAGCAGGTGATTTAAGTGCAAAAGACCCCTCATGACTAATGGCACAGACACATGACAGCTGAGTACCCTTGTTCTGCAACCTGGACATGTAAACATTCCTAACAAGAAGCGGTGCCAAGGGAAACCAAACCCATCCCTGCCAGTCATCATAGAGCTGATGTATAAACAGAGCAGGATATCTAGTCAAAGATGTCACATATCAAATTTGGAGTAAATCAGATGAAAATTGACAATTTTATGCCCAATTGAAATTTTTGGCCTGACCCACCTGACATTAACCCCCCTTCTGCTAACAGAGGGGTGACCCCACTGATGTAATGAGGCATGTTATGGGATGCAAAATTGAAAGATGCACCTTTAGGCTTTGGTTTCATGTCGATATGACGAAATTGAACGGAGTTATGGCCAAAAATCGACTCATTACCCTTTTTTTTATTACATTTTTTAGGCCTACAGCCTGGGCCTTGGCCCAATTTGGCCCAAATTTTAATCAGGTGATCAGAAGGTCAAAGCCCATCATCCCTGTAAGTTTTGTCAATAACGCACCAGTAGTATTCGCATAAAATTGTTAACAGACAGACAAACAAACATACAGACAAACCAAGTGAAAACAACACCCGTCCCCGAGCCCCTCCTCCCCAGCAATCACTAGACCTCGAAATGACCTCAGCACAGACAGTGAAACAGCCTTCTCCTAAAACAACACTTTGTGCACCCTTATATTTACCATATGATTTCTCACCAGACCACTTATCCATCATCATGTCATATTCGGTAAACCAGACAAAGCAAGGAAAATTTCCCCTAATTACACGAAGGCAAACGGGGCTCAGTTCACTCAAGAGAAAGAGCAAGCATTCGGTGTTTTTTCTATCGATTCTTTTGCGAAGACTAGCAATACAGTCACAACGTTTGATAAAACTAATACACGATTCAACACTACCTGTTCAGTGATGTACGGGGATGAATAGCGTCCTTACCTCAACTGCCGCTAAGGTATCGCTAACATACGCAACGCACTGTAAAATATTCCTTCACGAACACTCATAGAACATTTCAAGCACATTGCACATCGACTCCAAGGTCTCTAGATATGTCTCAGCAAGGTATACTACCTGTTCAGTGACTTGAGGGGATGAATAGCATCTTTACCTCACCTGCCACTAAGATATCACTAACCTACGCCACGCACAGTAAAATATTCCTTCACGAACGCTCGTGGAACATTTCAAGCACATTGCACATTAACTCTATGGTCTCTAGATATGTCTGAGCATGGTATACTACCTGTTCAGTGACGTACGGGGATGAATAGCATCCTTACCTCACCTGCCACCAAGGTATCGCTAACCTATGCCACACACTGTAAAATAATCCTCCACGAACACTCGGGGAACATTTCAGGTACACTTCACACTAAAAAGAAGCAAACACATGACTGTCACAATGATTCCATCCCTACCTCTGTAATTATTCCGCTCCTGACTTTGGTACAACGAGACACTGCACTTTTGCTTTGAGAGGAGAATGCACAGCCTAAGAGTAAAACGCAATGCAATATATGCCACACACCACTCTCCTTCATGAACACTGGCAGCATGTTTCACTTATTTTCTCACCAGTTACCATGCATAGATAACCGCACTAACAAATTCAATCCCTAAACACCTCTAATAATCCCTTCCAGACTATGGCATACCAGATATACCAGGTAATGCCTGCCCCATTCAGGACTATGGCTATTTCATATGCAAAGCCTCTGAGTTCCACCATTTCACAAAGCCAGCCACTATATATCTTTCACACAATAAATAGTTCAGGCTTCACTATTTTATGTGTTAATGTACTCATAGCATAGGGCCTAGGNAAACCCTGCTGCAGTGAACACGGTTCTTGCCCATAGGCCTAACGACTGATAACGGACACCGATGCTTTTTGAGATGTATATCTATGTTCCACCAACAAAATCACAAAAATATGCTCACAAATAGTATATTATCACACTGAGTCCATAGGGGCTTCGGCTCGGGCGGGAGGGGGGAGAATTAGTTGTGTTTAAAGGGACAAAACATGCGGGTGACCTGTGAGGTACTGCATTTCCTCGCTCCAGACACCCTGACAAACCATGCTACAGTGTTGCCAAGGTCTTACCTCAAAGAGAGATGCGCCCACTAGAAGGCAACAAAATTTGATGCAAATCGACCAAAAGCTTAATTTTTGGTGAATTTTTTTCGCTTCTTCACACAATTTGCATTCCATGTGCACCTATGTGCTCAACCACATGGAACGCGATTCGCGTTTCTGTGCACGAAAGGGTTAAGAAGCAGCTTGATATTTTGTTATTTCACTTTTCCCAATAATTTTTCCCAGTTTCTGGTTATAACATGATCAAATGCGGATAGTTATTTTAGTCTAATCTATATTATCGTGTCATGAGTACGAGTGAAAGAATCAAGAGGACGTCAGGTACTGGCATGTACAGTAAAGAGATAAGATGAAATATTGGTTTCACATCTAAATTAATTCTTTATCATGGATGGTGACTCAGGAGTTTATAATGAATTTTCCAACAAAAGGTTATCTCTCAAGAAATTCCTAGATAATCCCTCCTAATTTTAAGATTCTGGTGACTTGAAATACAGTGGAGTTATTTTTAACCCTTCATACCTCAAGCAGGGTCAGATTGACCCCAACACATTTTTAAAATGATGTCATTCAGTCACTTGTTGTTTTAGGGATCTGGCGAACCATGACTGTCTTTGGCCATTGTATAAGCACACAACGTTTGAGATGAAAGACTTATAGTCCAGAGTTAGGAGGGTCCAAACTTCATTAGGGGTCGTCCGATACCCCATCTAGCATTTCGTGTAACTTTTTTTTTCAGATTCTATATATTATTGACCACGTTACTGAATATTGAGCTGATTCTCCTGTCAGCGGAGGAGAATCATAGAAGATCCTTCAATTTCTGACACTGCAGTGATTTATCTGATGTTAAAATCTTTCAGGGGTTTTCTGATTATAAATATGTCAGTCTTGTTTTTATGCTTATGTTTACTTGTTTTATAAATCATTCAGGGGTTTTCTGAACATAAATGTCAATCTCGTTTATGTTCTGAACATAGACTCAACCAAATATTTCACGTCGTTTTATTTTCATGACGTGTTTATTTTTTCTATGCTAAGGTAACTGATAATACATCTATTTTATTATGTTAAGAGCATGCTGAATGACAAGAATGATGTAACCTAATATATGCCACATTATTCGTTACATATGCAAACTTTCAAAAATTCTGAAGATCATAAAAATTTTACTGCCATAAACACACACACACACACACACACACAAACAAAATTTAAAAAAAAATAAAACACAAAAGAGACACATGATGGATAGGCTACATTTGCTGTGTCCTGGGCAACATATGCACAATATTTAACATTTGTAGCTTTGTGCATATGGCAGAAATCCAAATGTTAAGTTGTGGTCTTTCAAGACGCGTCATGGCGTTCTGTGTTATGTTTTTCATCTGGCGTACGAAGGGTTAAAGCAGTTTGATATCTCCTAGTGAACTCGTGTTTTCCACAAGAATTCCGACACGATGGAAGAGGTTCATTTTGACCTCAAAGCTTGGACTCTGAGTAATATTAAATGTCTAACTGGGATACTACAGGACTGTTACCTACTTATACATTTGGTACACCCATGTGAGGAGCCATACCTAGTGTTTACCTAGCTGAATCATTGGCTTAATGAGTCACTGTAAATTTTTGAAGAATGAAAAGTAAAAAGATGTAAACATTTTCATCTGCATCGTGCATTGCCATATCAACAGGGGTCAAATCAATTTGGAGGGGAAGTGTTGAGGGATGAAGGTACTGGTGGTAATGGTGGCGTGTGTGTGTGTGTGTGTGTGTGTGTGTGTGTGTGTGTGTGTATGTGGCATGTTTGGGGTGTGCTTCAGGTTCGTCTGGTGTTCATCTGGGGTATGTCCAGGGTATGTCTGAGAGATAGTTAACAAACAACTGACTCATTTAGGCTCTTAGTAATATGATGGGGGGAGGGGAGAGGACACCCACGTTAGGGCGGTGAATAGGGCTGGGGTGGGTTCAGCCCTCAAACTTGTTCTTTGTCTTGTTATAAAGAGGCCTAGATAAAGTGGAACGTAATTATTAGCTGGCTATGAAGCATCTGTTTATTGTCTGATTTAAAAAGTCAGTTAAACGTCTTCACAACTTGTCAGCAAGTGGATGTTAGGTTGGCTGATTAACTTAACAGAGTATCAGTATTCCAAATTATTCAGGTAAACTAATTACCAGTTTTCAAAACACTGAGTTACCTTCAATATAAATAAATATACTGTTAATTATAATATGTAACGCGATATTTGCTGATCTAGGTAAATTAATGACCATGTAAGACTGGAAGAGATGAGACACAGCAATATGGTAGCCGATCTGAAGGAAAGGTAATGGAGGAATTAGGATCAATGAAATAGGAGCAAATGGATTTAGAAAAAATGTGGGATGCATATAGTAAGAAGTTGATTTGGAATGCTAATCCTGTTTGTGGTTTGCAAGAGTATCGACAAGGATAAGAGAAAGAACGTGGTTCGATGTGGAAACTAAAAGAACTGCGACAAAAATGAGTGGTTGCAAGCAAAAATATTTAATGATATAGGGAGGGAGTAAGAAATATATGAGGAAGTTATTAATGAGGAAGAGTAGAAGATGAAAAATTTTGATTTTGGAGTAGAAATGAATATAAACCAGTGACAGAAGAAATCCATGTTGGAAAGTAGTAGCCTACGTATATAGTTTATTACTGGAACTGCAGTGTAAAAGTTGTCAATGATACATACAGTAAGCAGCCAGACTGAAAAGTGATATAATGTCTAGTTTCCTACCGAAAGAAGTATATTGTAAATCATGATGGGTTAATAATTTTGCTTTTCCTATTTTGTCACACTTTTCAGAGCTAATGCACACACAGGGCTTTGTGCGCCATTTCCCTCCCGTCTTTGATGTGGCCCTCAGCCTTCGTCATGCATGTTGCGGCGAGTGCTTCACGGTCCACTCGGCCCTCTTCGGAAACCTGCCGGAGAGGATAATGGCACACGAGACCATACTTAGGACGGTCATACCGGCCACTCTTGCAACTCACTTCCTCAAATATTCATGTTCTCTCCCTGTATCCTCTGCCCCCCCCCCCCCACTTACACCTAGGCCTCTAGCATACAGTCCGTTTTTGACATGAATGTTGATTTTAGAAAATATGCCACTGTTTTAAATCTTTACATCGCTAATGCTCATACTGTCTGAAGAAGAAAAAAAAAAGAAACAGACATATTAATTTATGTGAACGTGTTTATTTCACTGGTTTTATGTTATCAAGGAATCGGAAACTGTGAATATGAAGTACGTTAGCTAATACCGGATAATCATGGCATTTGGAGTACTTCTGTCAGTCAGATACTCTTAGTTTGCCCAGCATCGATGTGTTTCACTCATCAACACCTCAAGCAGTCTGTAGGCTATAACGTGGCATAGTTTCAAGCTCTTTAATTTGAAAACCTTTCTGATCACGACTTCTATAATAGGTGCCAGTATTAAGAATATGAGGCAACTTTATAGGGCCAAGGCTGTCACCGAGTAAAAGAAAATATGATGCACTGATATAATAAGGTAAAATCTGGTAACACCTTGCTCCGGTGCAGTTTCGGTCTCCGCATAAAGCAGAGTGCATATATATTTAAAAGATAAACTTTAAATCATAGGTCAATCAAAATTAGTTCAGGAGTCTGAACCATTTTTTACAATGACCACTTTTCGGAACTCTCTGCTGCAGCTTCCAAAGGAAGGCTGAGAGAGAACAGGCTACAGACAACTCAAATGAATTACACACTGCAGAGTAACTTGTTGTAATTAGGGAATAGTGTTGAATTACATTGTGCTTGCCTTCCGCTACCACACATCATGGTGTAATCCGAGTCATTGTGTCTCGACTATATGTTGTGGTTGTGATGACTGAAGTGTACGAGTGAACTTATGCTGCCACCAGTGCAAATGCCAGGCCTCCTTATGTGCTATTGAGAAGCAGTATGAACTGAAAGATACTGAAAATAGAACAAGGGATATATCATACCGATTACAAAATAAGGGTTCCTTTTTTCATGTTTATATAACTACACTGAAAAGTAAGCCAAGGATTCATAGCAATGCATAGGAATACAGTCACGCATGCTTGTGAAATTTGAGAGATGAATTTTGTGTTCCTAATACAAAGTCAGTTTTTATGTCTATCCACTAATCTTTCTCTTCGCTTATCCATATATCTGTCTTTCGTTTTGTCTATTACTATATCATTCTCTCTACATAAGCGTGAATCTATGCGTGTGTATCATACTTTAATACTGATATGATTAAGTTAATAGAAATTGTAGTCACAAGCCTTTTCTTGTAAGGCGTTAAAGTATCGAGAAAGTATTCGAATAAGGCGCCTCGTGAATTATGCAACAGTAAACCGCCTCTGCTGCACAGATAGTTAGGCTCATTGTCCATTAAAGCTGCGTCTGAGTGTTGTGTGGCAAATAAAAAAATTGATGTGTTGTGCATATAGACCTTTCAGTTCTCTCTGATACATGCAGGTAAAAGCGATATGCATGTGTCATTTTCTGCCTGCGCCACATCCTATGCTGACTTTATCTTTGTTCTCGTTAAAGTAGTAGACATACTGTTGCTTACAAGGAACTGTACTGTGAGACAAGCCAGGTGGTTTCCTTTACGCCATATAACAGTTAACTATGTTGCGTGGTAAACATATAACCGCCATTTGAACTCCTGGTTCTGTAGTGAATTATGATGCTCCAACGTGATGCGAATCGTGAATGTTAATTTCCAGTTGTGTAAAATTGTGATTGTACCCCTGTACAGAAATAAAGATGAGCGAAGTGAGTGCAAGAATTATCGTGACATAAGTTTATTGAGTGCTGTAGGGAAGGTATATGGAAGAATTATTATACAGAAAGTAAAAGAGATATCAGAAGTCCCAGTGAGTGATGAACAGGGTAGCATTAGGAGTGGCAGAGGATGTGTGGATCAGAAATTTACAGTGAGACAGATAGCAGAGAAGGCTTGCGAGAAGGACCATAAGGTGTAAATGACATTCATGCATCTGGAAAAAGTATACGGCAAAGTAGACAGAGAAGGACTGTGGAAAGTTTTGCACATGTACGGTGTAGATGGTAAGCTGCTAGGTGCCGTCAAGTATTTTTATGAGGGTAGTGAAGCATGTGTAAGGATTAATGGGCATCTAAGTGAATGGTTCACGATCGGTGTGGGCGTGCGACAAGGTTGTGTGATGTCCCCATGATTGTTAAATATATATATGGATGGGGTGATGAGAGAAGTAAAAACACGAGTAATGGAGAGGGGGTTGGCACTGGTAATGAATGGTGATGGATGGAATATCTCAAATTTGTTGTATGCTGATGAAGCGGCACTACTTGCAAATACAGGACGAGAACTTGGTAGGTTAGTGTAGAGTTTTGCTGATGTCTGTGAAAGTCGTGCCTTGACAGTAAATGTAGAAAAGAGTATAGTGATGGTTACTGAGAGAGAAGGTGACTCCCAGTGAGATATATATTTTTTACTGTTTTTCTGTCTGTTTTTGTACCTATCTCTTTTTTCAAGCTTCAGTCCGTCTGTTTCTGTCAGTCTGTGTATCTGCCCGTCAGTGTATATTTGCCTATCTGTGAATCTGACTGCCAGTATGCCTGTCTGTGTTTCTGCTTGGGATTCTACCTGTACGTTTTCGTCTGTATCTGTTTTCTTCTATGTATCTTTGTGTTCCTGGTCTCTATTTCTCTCTCTGTCCTCTTCTCTTTGTATCTGTGTTCCTTTCTTTCACTTTTGCCATTACTCCCTTCTTTATCCACCAAGTTTCCTCCATACCATATCAAAACTGTTGTAGATATTTTTGTTCTTACATTGAAAAAAGTGTCAAATTTTAACCTTGTCCTGCGAACTTGACCTTTGACTGATCGTTCTCAAAGCAGATACCTTTGTTCTTGCCTGACACACAATCCTTCCTCCATGTTTAGCTCAGATTAGATCAGAACTGTGTGAGTTGTCCCTGCCCTATAAC
>JAGKTI010039299.1:0-10583 GCA_018397915.1 Birgus latro | reverse complement strand
AAGATAATTGAAATTGGATGGCGACACGAATGGGTCTTGTGTTATCGAGTCAGGTTCCATACTTACAGACTGTGCCAAGCCTAAGTTGTGAATGTTTATACCACCGCCTTCACTCACACACCTGCCTCATACCTCACAACCGTACTAGGGTGAATGGAAATGAAAAAAAATACCAGAAACAAGAGCCTCAGTGTAAACCCCCGTCAAGGCAGCACCATGCCACCCTGTACTCTTCATCTTTGCCCTTTCTCAGCCAGACTATGATCACAGCGACGGTGCCAAGGAGGGGCTTGCAGGGGAGGCTTAATTCACATAAACTTCTTGCAGATTCCCTTAACCTCCCAGTAATTCTGAAGAAAATTATTGTTCCTTTCGGCTCTCTGGTCACCTCAGCGCCCCATGTCATCAAGAAGCTCCCCTCAAGCCCCACCCGCCCCACTCCCCCCCTCACACAAAAAAAGAAAAGAAAAAAGAACACAATAGAGCTGCCACTGCTCGTTTGAAGATCCTCAGTCATTATTCAAACTTTGGCTCAGTTTTATCCAACATTTTTTTCCATAATGTCAACAGCCATACAGATAGACAAATGATTCCTAGACAAACAGTTTAGACAAAATCACAACCTCCTTGGCGACGGTAACAAAACAGCTTCTGCTAACAGTAAACAGCTGTGGTGACGTGTTTACAATGCGGTTAGGCTCCTTGGTACACAGGGAGCTGATACACAGGGAGTTGATACACAGGGAGCCGGGCCAGCACCAGACACGATACATATATCAGCCTGGGAGCGTGGGAGCTGACTGGGCCGACCTCGTTACTGGCGAATTCTCCTCAAGGGGACGGAAATGCGGTGGCTGGCTCCTGTTTCCACCCTTCATTAGTATCCCGGAGCAAGGTGAGGCAAGGGGTGTTGAGGTTAGGCCAGGCGAGGGTTACTTTATTACCGTCGCCATAAGCATACCTGTTTTGGTCGAGTCTGTATACCCGCTTATCTTTATATCTATGTATGTATATATGTTAACAAAATATCTCGTGACTACAGATCCAGTACCGATCAAAGTTGGCACATCCTTTTATTTTTTAGTTTGTGTGTGTGTGTGTGTGTGTGTGTGTGTGTGTGTGTGTGTGTGTGTCTGTGTGTGTGTGTGTGTGTGTGCGTGTGTGTGTGTGTGTGAAAAGAGGTGACGCTGTTTTGGCGCAGATCGATCACAGGTCAAGGTTACAGGTGAAGGTCAAATATCGGCAGCGACATGGCTGTGTTTTCGAGAACTTTTGATGTGGTTGTTGGTCTGATTTGGTTATGATGGGTGATGTTAAAGTCAGTTAGGATTAGTCTGGACAGGTTAGGATAATTGGTTGGCTTGCGTTAGGTTTGGATAAAGTAGTTTGGTTGGTTTGGTTAGGGTAGGGTAGTTTGATGTAGGGTAGATTGGATTTGGTTTGGCTTACATTGGCTACCTAAGGATGGATGAAATGAGATATGGTTTCAGTTGGCCAGGTTAGAGGAGCTTAGATTCTGTTAAGTGGTGTTAGATTAGGTTTGGCTTCGTTTGGCTTTGTTAAGGTTGTTTAGATTGGTTAGATTAAAGTAGATTGGATTTAAATTAGTGTGACTATGTTAGATTCGATTTGATTAGTTTAGCTGCACCGTTTGGTTACTCTAGGTCAGACTTGATTAGACATGAATTCTTTTGGTTATCTTATTAGAGTTTAGATTCGATCATGTTTGATTATGTTTGGTTATGTTAGGGTAGTTTAGATTCGGTAACGTTTGGATAGATTGCATTTGGTTTGGTTACATTAAGTCTGGCCAGCTTGGATTTAGTTGTCTTTGGCTAGGGTAGTTTTAAGATAGGTAAGGTTAAGTTAGGTTGAGTGAGGTACGTTTAGATTAAATTTGGCTTGATTTGGTTATGTTAAGATCAGTAAGATTATATCTGTTTTGGTTAGGTTAGTGTACTTTAGGTTAGATTCCAGTAGATTTGGTTAGAATCAATTTAGGTTGTTTGGTTAGGGCGGTCTAGATTAGTTTAGCTTAGATTAGTTTGAAGTTGGTTTGTTTTGCTTCGGGTAGGATAAGGATGGTTAGGGAGGGGTAGAGTAGGCTAGAGTAGGTTGGGTTAGGTTCAGTTTAGGGTACCATAGGCTAGGGTGAGGTAGGGTTGGGTAGGGTAGGGCAAGGTAGAGTAGGGTAAGGTAGGGTAGGATACGGAGTGTAGGTCAAAAATTGTAATAGGACTATGTTGGCCAGGATTAGTTAGACCTGTTTGACGGCTTTATACACAGGGCAACCAAAAGGCAGTGTGAGGGCTGACGTAAGAGCCGCTTGAAGGCCACAATATGGGATGTTTTCGTCCTTCATTCGACGATGTATTTATTAATTTATTTGTTTTGCAGCCTCCAGACAGAATTCTTTACTTTTTTCTAGGCTTTGGAAACTCCCTGTACTGTTGTTTGCAGATGATACTGTGTTGTTAAGTGAAGACGAGGGGGAGCTGCAAGGCTTGGTGGATGAGTTTGGGAGAGTTTGTAAGAAACGAAATCTAAAGGTGAAGGTAGGGAAGAGTAAAATTATGGTCTTCGAGAGAAGTGAAGTCAGTGAATGTACAGTGAGGCTGGATGAGGAGGAAATGGAAAATGTGAGTGTGTTTAAGTACTTGGGTAGTGTGATGAGTAAGGATGGAGGTTTAGAGGGTGAAGTGCTTGAAAGAGTACAACAAGGAAGACAGGTTGCTGTTTCCTTGAAAGCAGTGATAAGAAACAGAGGAAAAAGTTACTGCATGACAGTATTGTGACACCAACTATAACGTATGGTTGTGAAGCTTGGACCTTGTTGGAAGGACACAAGTCAAGAGTGAGAGCAGTGGAAATGAGTTATTTGAGAGGAGCATGTGGATTCACATGGAGAGACAGACTGACAAATGAGGAAGTGAAGGAGCGTTGTGATGTGGATGTGGATGTGATAGGAAGCGTTAGGAGAAACACACTGATGTGGTTTGGCCATGCGGAGAGGATGGAGGGCGAAAGACTTACGAGGAGAGTGTATGTAAGTGAGGTGGAGGAGGGGGGAGAGGGAGGTGAAGGCCAAGAATGAGATGGAGGGATAGAGTGGAGAGGTATATGAGAGAGGGGTGTGTGAGCTGGGAGCAGGGCAGTGAAATGGCGGGAGACAGGGCGACATGGAGGCGGTTTGTATGTGGCCACCCCTTACGGGATTAAGACGTCTGGCAATAGATAGATAGATAGATAGACTATTGTATGGTGTTCAACGTCCTCTGTCATCTCATCGCTAATAGGGGTGTTTCATATCTTAAACTTGTGAAGAGGTATTGACAAATAAGTCGTTTATACGTAATCAGATGGAAAAGGTTATGGCCAAACTAAAGGCTACTTGAGGACCAGGGCGAGGGCTACCTGACGGTCTGACTTCTGGCTACCCATTCTCTACAAGAAGTGTTCATTTAGCCGGGTATAATCGTGTGCTGGCAGCTGTAACTGAATGCATAAGATACACTGTACAGAAGTGGGTAACAGACACTGAATCATTCCCTAAGGCTGGTCTGTGAAGCTAACATAATCTTGGGATTGTTCTGTTATAGTGGAGGCTAAATAACTGTTGCAGACGTGGTCCGGCGCATAGGTTCAGTTCTAGAGCAGGGATTTGCTGCTGCTCCCTCTCACGTCCTTAACTTCTGCATTACTGTGGATTTTTTTTTTTTTTTCAATTTTGCTACAGCCAGCAATTGCACTTGGTTTGGTAAAGATGTCTGGTAGTGAAGGGATTAGAGACAAGCTCCTTTAATTCCATCACTTCAAAAAGCCTGGTCTTAGCCAAATAAATAAAAGTGTTTGTTAGTAATGAAAGCTATAGTAGGCATCATCGTGCTGAAGAGGTTACTCGTTTTCCGCTCAGTCCTCAGTGACTTACGGCGATATTCTTAACCCTTCCAGTACGATGACACCCTTATCATTTACATCTGCTGCCGTCAGACCACTATACTCGTGTAGCTTTGAAGAAATCCTCGAACTGAACGGGCTAGTCACAGCCATCCGTCCGGCACGATGACTTTTTTTTTCCTAGTCCTCGCTGACTCCTCATAGTTTTATTCAACTTGGGGAATCCAAAATCAGTGACAGAGATGTTTTGCTGTTGCTGCCCAACCCCGGCTTGTATGACCATGCAGACCCATCGACCGCAGATAAGCAACCTCCCCTATGGAATTGTCCCACAGATTTCCTACGCTGTTAGAGGGCTGGGTGGAAGAGAAAAGTACGAAATCATGAACACTACGAAAAGTTTAACGTGTGGAGTGGGCCATTTATCCAGCCGATACTCTGGGCTACGTCCCACAGGTATACACCTTCCACACTGTTCTGTATTTCATTTAGTCGCTCTGGCAACACTTCTGGGTAGACACCATTCCATCGATGATACGTAGATAAATACATAAATATCGTCGACCGCGGACATGTGGTACACCGGAATAGTTGTCAGTATAACAGGCTATGTGACCGATTTTTTACATTTTTCAATCAGCACCAAATTTGTCAGGTAGTCAGCTCAGGCCTTATCAAGTCTATGTAACCTCCATATCCAGTACGAGCCAGTCGGGTCAGTTCCAGTCCATTCAGGTCGCCAGAACCTCTTTTATCCAGTCAGGTCAGCAAACCGCTCCTTTAGTTAAAGTTTAGTTGTGTAAATTCAGGTCGCTTCTGGGTATTTCAGAAATACAGTAACACAACAAAACACCATCTGACATAAACATAAGGGCCATTACTGAGTGACCTTCTGCTTATCAATGTACTTAAACAGTGTGTATATATATAATTATGTAATGCAACAATTCTGTGACTAATATCATGAACATACTCTTCCTTTCCAGGTGAGCGGGTGCAGTGGGAAATGAGAGACTGAGGAAATGGTGAGTGTAATTTGAATTCCAGATCAGACAGAACAAATCCAGTTATGGCAGTTCAGGTCCATTCAAACCATCGTAAATTCATTCAGGCCTTCACATCCATTCACCTGCAGTAGACAACGAGAGGGTGTTTAGAAAAGCACAGTGACGCAAAATATATTAGCTTCTTGCCATTCCTCCCACACAATGTATGCGCGATTTTCTATGGGAATCTGGTCAGACATTCATGAGATAACGCTCCATTTTTTATCACAGACCCATACACAATGCACGTGTCAGTTCTGATCCAACTCGGATCAGGCATTTGTGAGATAACACAGCACGCTGAACTTTGACTTTGATCCCTGACTTTTAAACTCCGACTGCTATGCACCAAAATCGAATCATTTTTTCCCCAACTCACATACTCTACTGTGTATTTACTATTTTCTAGAAAAAGAAGATCGGTCATTGATGAGATAGTTTGTTAAAGATACACACATACACAGTATACAGTATATTCATCCATCCTTCCGTCCGTCAATCCATCCATCCATACATACATACGTATTCAGATAAATATATAAATATCAGTTCGCTCACAGGAGTTACATCCTCAGCGTCGCTAATAACTCGTCCAAGCACGACACTATAGTTTTTTTTAAAACGACTCACGTCTCACCAGATCAATTTAGGCCTATTCAGGATACGCATAGTCGATTAGGTTAGTTTGATCCCAGCAGCTGTATTCACATCCATTCAGGTGCAGTTACGTAAATTCAGATACCTTCAGAATACAAGAAGTTTAGTCAGATAATTTCAGACTCATTCCTGTCAGTCAGTTTAAAGTATTTTATGCCCTGCCAACACATTTACATCTGTCCTTTTCAATCAGGTATATTCTGGTGCTTTCAGATCATCTCTGCCATTTCAGGTTCATCCAGTTTACGTTGGTCAAAGCAGGCAAAAGTAGGGCAGCTCAGGTCCGTTGAGTCATTTTAGGTCCATCGATGACCAGTAAGGACAGCAGAGGTCCAATCAGGTAACAACTGGTGTAGTTGGACCTTTTCACATCCATTCAAAATCAGTAATGTGCAGTTAAGCCGGTTCACATTCATTCAGTCAGCTAAAGGCTCATTCAGAACCATTCCCATCAGCCTAGATCCACTGCAGGACTTTCAGGTCATTCCAACAACGTTCCGATCAGCGTCGAGTAATTCAGGACCATTTCTGTTAATTCAGGTCTAATCACGCCACCTACATCCATTGAGGGCAAATTCATGGCTAATGAGGAATCAGATCAGCTCGGATGAGAGCCATTTATTTATTTTTTTTTTTCCCGGGCAAGTTAGGTTACAGTCTTTGTTTTCAGTACACTTTAAATCCTTGCAGATTGTTTCATGTCATTTGAGGTCGTCCATGAAATGATCAGGTCAGTTGTAGTCGATTTTTTATATCCATTAAACTTTGTATGTTATAATCAACCATTTACGGGCAATTATTTCCGATTTATATATTTTAGATGCTACTTTTGGTGAGGGAGGATAGAAAAGGATTGACTAGGTGGAAATTGCAGGAATGATGGTGATTGGTAGGGCATAACGAAGGAGTATACCCTGTGAAGCTAGATGTTGTGGGTCGGCTGATATAGTTTAAATCAAGCCAGATGAGGGAGTGTGGTGAGGTAGGTGAGGGAGTGTGGTGAGGCAGGTGAGGGAGTGTGATGAGGCTAGTGAGAGAGTGAGGTAAGGCAGTTGAGGAGGTGAGGTGAGGCAGGTGAGAAAGTGAGGTGAGGCAGGTGAGAAGGTGAGATGAATCAGGTGAGAGTGTATGGTGAGGCAGGAGAGAGGGGGGGTAGATGAGGCAGGTGAGAGACAGGTGAGGGGGTGAGGTGAGGGGTGAGATGAGGCAGATGAGGGGATGAGGTGAGGCAGGTGTGGGAGTGTGGTGCAGAAGGTGAGGGAGTGTGATGTGGCAGGTGAGGGCGTGTGGTGAGGCAGGTGAGAGAGTGTAGTGAGGCAGGTGAGAGCGAGATGCTTCAGTAGTGGAATGTGGCTGTTAAGAAATTGATGATGCGTTAGCGTAGGCCTTATGTGTTGTAGAGTCTGACACACACACACACACACACACACACACACACACACACACACACACACACACACACACACACACACACACACACACACACACACACACAAGTACTGTCCAGAGAATACCCACCCACTCATTCAGCTTAGGGACTGGGACTGGGCTTATTCGTGGGGTTAGGAGGCTCCCTAGCATTTCTTCCTCTTAAATCTCACGAATACGGACCAAAAACCGGAAAATGGAAGAAAGGAAAGTAAGTGAACTCTTGTAACTCTCTGAATTAACACTCTCCTTCCTTTAAGGGAAAAAAATCGGCAATGACCATCATCATCATCAGTCTAGCAGGGGAAACTGTTTTGAGATTACCCAGTGATATGGCCGTACCTCCATTCACTTACCCTTGTTAAAGAGAAGGGGCCCAAGGGTAGACTTCCATATTTCAGAATATCAAGGGTTGATAAACGACCTATGCCTTTGGTCGCTCCATAGTTTTGTATTGTTATGAAAACCCTTCCAGCCCTCTCCTGGGAATCCGAACCTGCGCCTACTTGTAACTTGACTGTTAACCCGCCTGGCGCCTCAGACCACTAGACCACCAGCCTTCTGTGAAACCATCCAGCCCAGACAAAGCATTTATATTTAATTCTGGCCCGTGTCACATGATTTTATTCAATTTAGGTGAGATATCTCCAGGCTGTAGGTATAAGAGACACTATTGTTAGAAATACTTTCACTGAATAAATATAAAAACAAGTAAATTACAGTGTGAGGAATGGCAAGGGAGGGGAAGTCCGCATGTGTATTAGCATTCAGACCACGTCACCACCACCACACAGCACAAAGGAAGGCGGGGTGGGAGGAGGCATAGGGCCAGGCAGCGGGCACATGTTAAATAAGCAAGTATGAGAGGGTGGGTGACGAGAATATCGATAAGTTTAATGACAGCCCCTTTCACTTGCCTCCCTGATGATTAGTCCTCTCGCTTCTGTATTTTCATTTACCGACTCTGTTTATTAGTGGGAAATAAGACTAGGATGATGATGATGATCGTAAACGTAAAAACTCTTAAGTGATGATGATGATGATCGTAAACGTAAAAACTCTTAAGTGAAGTACCATATGGCAGGGTTGGCTAGGAGCACCAGCTAATGTCTTTGGTGTTAACTGAGGACATACACCTTAGCTACATGGTCTGGTCTCCCTCAGCGGGGTCTTTACACTCTTCCCTGAGCCCTTCACCCCATGTACACACTTTTATTTTAGTTTGCTCCCATTGACAATTTTATTCAACGTACGAAATCACACTGATAGACGGAGTTAATGGAGGCTGTATCTAATCTCTCCAGTTCAGAAAGTCTCTTTGAAGCCGAATAAAATAAACGTAAAGTATCAAGAACGATATCTATCAGTGTATCTATTTTTTTTTTTTACGTGTCCGACTCTGGGCAAAGGCTTCAGGGCCTATCCCAAGGTCCAATAGTCCTCGTACACACCTCCACATGTCACCACTATCTGTCTGTGTATTTGTCTAGTATCTGTCTATCTATCTATCTTTGTATCTGTCCACATAATATCCGTCTATCTATCTTCCTATTTATCTACCTATTCCTGTCTATGTATCTGTCTACCTGTGGCTATCCTCGGCCTGCAGAAGTTAGGATAACAGTACTGGCTGGCAAGGCATCCTCCACTCCTGCTCATTCCCCAGGGTCACTGCCACACAAGCCCATCTCCGCTGCACCCCCACCCATTTCCCCAGGGACCTCTTCCTAATTGACGTATTCCCGTGTGCACCTGTTCTTCTCCATGCATCTGTTTTCCTTTATGAACCTCTTTTCCCAGTTGGATCATTTTTTTCCCCCTTTGGACCTGTTTCCACCATGGACCGACATTCGACGTGGGCCTTAGATGTAGAGGCATCACTTGAGGGCTTCCACAGCACGGCAAGATATGGAGGAGTGCTATCAGAGGAACCCATCTCGCTCATCTTACGTGGTAGACACAGATAAACCGAAAATGATAATGATGATGATGATTTATTTTCCACTGTGAAGCTATTGCCCACCACGCATCTATTTTCCACCCCATAGATATATTCTCCCTCTTTGGACCAACTCTCCCTCCCCCTCTTGGACCTATTTCCCCCATGACTGTCCTCCTCATGGGGAAACATTGACTTCCCACATGGAAATATTTTATCTCATGACTGTTTCCCTCATGGACCCATTTTCCCACTTGGGTCCATTTGCTCAAGGACTTATTCCTCCATGGACCTATTCCAACTGTGGACCTGTTCACACCAGCAGACTTGCATTCCGCCGTCCATTCATCATCCCACCCACCAACCCACATAGATACCCACTCATTCGTGTGATTTGTCTCAGCAGTAACACGATGACTCAAGTTACACACACACACACACACACACACACACACACACACACATACAAAGAGAGAGAGAGAGAGAGATGCACAGTAAATTTAACAGTATAGACTAGATAGTGCTTCTTCTTCTGCAGTGCTTTCATCATGAAATGTGAAATTGATACAGGATGGGCTTGGAGACCAGCTTTTGTAGGGTGGCTAGTGTCAGTTGAAGGGCTGACATAAGGCTCTGGCAGTGGGTGACTTAGACTGACCCCGGAAGTGAATTGGAGCACTTGCAAGGGCTGGGTGTCAGACTTACTTTGTTCCTCGCTGCATCTCCTTGATTTTTTTTTCTTTTTTCGGAAGGGATTGCGATGGGTAAGGAAGAGCCAGTGTTTTTTGCCAGTTCTTGTCAGTGTCTCTGTAACTGTCTTTTGCTTGTGTAGCTTGACTTGATCTAGGAGTATTTGTCCAGAGGTGCTTTCTCATTAATCTCTAATTGCTAGCAGATTTCCTCTCTTTTTATCTTTCCCTCACAAGTTCCTTTCTATAATGCTCAATAGTGATCCTCATCTGAACCCTCTTTTCCCAGTATTATAAATGGGATCGAAGGAACCGAAAACAGGAACAGCGAAATACATAACGAGGATAAAGTGTCATTAGAATGCAGTGAGATGGACCCTGCATTCTTTCACTAACCAGTCACGCTTTTAAATTTCACGGTTACGTTATCCCCAGCCACTTTCCCACCACCAGTAGAGTAGAGCCGTTCCTTCTGCTGTCAGGGTTAAAGGTTGGTAAAAACTGAGTGAATTTAAAGCAAACACAAAGCAAAATGTTCATTGAAAAGCAAATTTACGATGAATAACCTATCTTAAGATTTATTTTGGCAAGAACAGCAAGAGACATTTTTGAGTGTGGTGTGCTTGCCTCTCTTGTTCTTCCTGGAAAAGAAATGATAGTCAAGAGAGGAAACTTACTGCAAGTCCTTGTGTGAGTCACGGCTCAGAATGCAAGGCAGAGAAATGCAGCACAATAGAAGAGTGCATCAGACACAAGGAGGATGCTAATGAGATGCAAGTATACCAGAATAAGAAAAATGGCGAGGGAAAAGGTTCAAAGCAGGAAGACGTACTGGGGAAGAATAAGAGACAACATGGAATACAAGCACATAAACAAAGAAGCGACGCTGAGAGAGAGAGAGAGAGAGAGAGAGAGAGAGAGAGAGAG
>JAGKTI010039296.1:0-10584 GCA_018397915.1 Birgus latro | reverse complement strand
ACACACACACACACACACACACACACACACACACACAGATACAAGCTCTGATACCAAAGAAAGTTGAAGCAAAGGTCCATTTAGCAGCGGCCACAAGTAGTAGCTGATCGAAGTTAGTCTGTACTGTATCGTGAATGTGTACGTGGAATGATAGCACAATGCCGAGCATTGCATGTTTTTTCGCGGAATCTGGAGTACGTACTGCATTTACAAGTTGGCTTAGGGGCCAACATACAGTATATCTTTAAAAGTAGTTTGACAAAATTGTCGTAGCATCTACGGGACTCGGAAATGTATGCAGGCGGAGCACTGGGGGCAGGCAGCTAAAATGAGAGCATGGAAGCTTAGAGACTGTCTTGTTCATCGAAAGCTGTTGTATCACCAGTTATATAAGTGCCTCTTATATAAGTTCTTGTTCAGTTATCCAGGCAGCCTGGTTGACTTTGTCCACCATGTGGAAACAAAAATGGCTGACAAAGAACATACTTTTGGAGGTATATACGGTATACCACTTCCATGTTTTCACTTCCAGCTGCGGAGTACATGCGAGAACAAAAGTACTTCCCATGCCGGGAATCGAACCCGGGCCTCCTGGGTGAAAGCCAGGTATCCTAGCCACTAGACCACATGGGAATGAAGAATAAGGGAAAATTACAACTCTTTTTATATAAGAAAAGAACACGAAACATCGCTGTTTCTTGGTTCTGCAGTGAGATCAAATGCATTAAACTGTAACGATCTGTACTTTAGGTTGTACATCAAATCACCTGTATAATTAATTCTTTGTGTACATAACGGTGCATTTCCTGGAACACTGTCACCTCCATATACAAGGCCTCGATGGCGCAGTAGGCAGCGCGTGAGTCTCATAATCTCAAGGTCGTGAGTTCGATCCTCACTCGGGGCAGATCTTTTACGAATGTGTTCACTGCTGGAATGACAGAGACCCCCTTCAATCGTATGGTGAGATGCTGGAGAAATAATAGTGCAAGGGGTCTTCATAGAATATATTGTGTAACGTAAACAATGCTTGGGGTAAAGACTGAGAAGGCAGCATGTGTTGATGACAGCAGGAAAGATGAAATGCAGTGCGCTGTCGCAGAATACTCTACGTCAGAAGGCCTGGGAGTGAAGTGTTCTTAGTTAAGTGGACGAAAGCAGTGACAGTACTTTTGTATATATATATACAAAGTACTATATGAGTGCAAAAACAACATGAAGTAAGTGTATAGGGTGTCGTGGTTTGGGAGGAATAGTGAAAGCATAGGTAAGACAGTTGTCGGAGTATCTGGTATATGATGAACAGGGTGGTTTACGGAGTGGTGGGCAATGTGTGGATCAGTTATTTGCATGTAGGCCGATACTGAAGTGAGTCTGTGAGGACTGTACGATATTCATAGCATTTATGGATCAGCAGAAAGCATTGTGACTGAGTGAACAGAGATGGAATATGGTAGGTGTTATGTATGTCAAGTGCGAAAGGAAAATAACTGAAAGCAGTAGAATTTTTATCACGGTAGCGATAGATAGAAATACCGGTATATATACATAGAGAGAGAGAGAGAGAGAGAGAGAGAGAGAGAGAGAGAGAGAGAGAGAGAGATCAAGGCAAAAACTGTAGAGACAGGAATGAAACCCGTGCTTATATTAAATTTGTTCACTCATCTTAAATGTCAGGACCAACTTGCCTAGCCCCGGACTCCTGCGCTCCTCGTGGGGCGACATAGGATTTGATGATGGATGGACGAATGGATACAAGATGATACTCTGCTGCTTACTATCAGTGAACAGGATCTTTCCAGATTAGTTCAGGGTTTTGTAAATGTCTGTTGTCGGCGAGTTCTGAAAGTAAAAGGAGTGATGGCTGTCGAGAGAGTTGCGGGATGTTTTAATGGTGGATGAAGAGACCAGATGTGGTGGAAGAGTTATATACTTAAGTGCAGTGGTAGACAATATAGGTTAATGTGTGAAAGAAGCAGAGAGTACACCTAGATGATCTGAAGACAGGCGCTGCAAGACCACTGCATGAAAGTGTATTAATGTCCTGAATGTTGTATGCGTACGAAACACGAGTGTCCAGAATCAAGAGTGAGAGCAGTAGAATTGGGCCTGTTACACACTATACATATTCTGAACAGGATTAGATATGTAGAGACTCGTAATAAGTACGGAATAAGGAAGTCACCTGAGTAAAGGGTAGAAGAGGTTGTGCTTACATGTGACAATCGGAGAGAGAATGGATGCAAGCAGGGTTGTAAAAAAAAAAAATAGTACATGTATGAGTCTGAGGGTATAGTGCGCGGAAGGCTAAGAATAGGTGAATGGACAATGTATGTGAATGTGTGAGGAAGAGAGATAGAGAATTTTTTAAAGCAAAAGACCTGACGACGGATAAAAATCGACAAAGTATGTATGGAGCTGTAGTTCCCAGCATTAATAATGTTCTCCAGCCTACTGACCTGTAGCATCTTCACAGTCGCAGCTGCCAACAGTGATATTACACACTAAAAATTTTTGATGAACAGTCATGATGGATGATGGAATGCTTATTCTATCCGGCACATCAGCCATGCGAGCTGGTTGGGAGCCCGCCCCCCCGAGCTGTACATGAAAAAGGGTGCACGTATTTTTAACTTGGTAGTCGACGAAATGGCCCTATTGCACAGGCATTATGATGCACTGTTTTGTGGTTTGTCTGGATGTGAGGTGGAGCTGAGAATTTCCCAGACTTGGAAGAAAAAAAACAAAAAAAAACTAGTGGATGTGTGCCGGTCGATGTTTCTGAGCGTTCTGGTGATAGTTCTTCAGGTTTTCTACCATTCTTTTCCTATTTCTGCTACTCTTCCACCCCATACATTAGTGCGAAAGAGTTAGGTTGATGGTAATGAAGATGATTTAGTAATTGCCCATTCCATAAACTGAAGGCAGACACGATATCATATGTTAGCAAATGTTTGGCCTTCATTCAAATATAAGGAGAAACGAACTTCATACTTTTATTTACTAAACACTGGCCGAAATGAGCACCTTTTTTTTTTTTTTTTATACAGTTGGACATGTTATTACACGGCAGTATTGTACGTTTTGTTACTCTTAACCTTCCCTTAACTCACAGGTATACTTCAAGGGTTTGTAAGTTTCTTCTGCTCGATAATTTTCACGTGTATATCATGCATTCCATATAGTCATCTGTATTCCTCGCAGTCAAGATTTCCTGCTTAAGAGCTGGCTTTCGTCATATGTAAGCTCCATACCTTGTTGTTACCCCAGAGGTTCTCATGCAGCTAATTTCAAATGAATTTCAAGTTACTCCATGCCTGTCATACGAGTTATTCTGGTCGTGACGTTGGGGAGATCTGAGGGATCCCCACCCTCAAACTGTTAGACTGTGCTGGGAAACAGTACCGAGATCCTGTTGCTAGGTAGTTTAAAGGCTAAGATCATGTAGAATGCCCATGATGTGGCTGCGAAACTTAACTCGTATTTGTTCAATCTGTCAGAGAAGGCACACAAAGAATTTTACACGAAATGCAACCGCTGATTTTGCGTCTCGAGGAACACCATCTACTGTAATGGCACCTCTTCACTCAGAGACCCGAAAGCAGGTTTCTTGACTCACGTCCCAGTTTTTATAATGAAATGCAAACACGTAAACACGTAATTCTGGCCTTTCATGATCCACTGGGCATTGACATTTAAGTGATTTTGACTGTCACACCTCCGCCAACCTCAATGTTGGTCCTGTTTAGCATGGACAGGGAAGACCGCTTGCATTGGAGGCTAAACTGGTACTGTACTTTTTTTTTTCCTTGCCACTAATAGTTTCACGTCTACAATTTTCACTCACTAAATTACTGCCTTCCGTCACTCCAAAAGACCGGTTGGATGAGTGACTGAGCCTGGCACACACATTTTCACTCCTTTACTGTTTTGGTATATTTTAGTTTATAAGGTTATTCAGCTGTAGGTTGCTAAATACGATCAGGATCACGCTCCAGTCGTTGAACTCGTGCACTGGGGGGGGGGGGGGGAAAAACCGCATGGACCAGCATGTACTGCCACAACGTTGTGATCAACGATCTGAAAATGTATACATGGTAAATTCTTTAGCAACTGGTTTCATACTTACCCACAAATTTAATTATCAACCCTGCGTAAAAAGTGAAAGGATGTATATAATTTTCATAAAGTCACGGCCTCCACACCGTGGTGCCTGCTGTTTGACCGGCAGTCATTAAATTCTTCTAAGGGCGGGTCGAGCTTTAATAAAAACTGGCTGGCACCTCTTCTTGCCCCGGTCTAAAGACTTCCTTCTGATATCATTTTCCATATAGTACAAGCCCGAGCACTGGGGAATCATGCTGCCAAAACGCAAAAGAGGAACGGAGCAAAATTATTTCAGTTTCATCCATCCATCATCCACTCCAATGGCGCCCCATGAGCGTAGGAGCCCGGGGCTAGGCAAGTTGGTCCTGACATTTAAGATAGGAGTGACCAGCTTCACTCATCCCTGCGTGGCAATACGTGAGCAATAAACCACAATCACCCTTTGGATATAACCTTCCACCGGCTCAATCCGACTGGAGCACCTTAATTACCCACTAAACCACCAGGCGCCATAATTTGGTTATATGGTTACCACCCAGCGTAGTAAATGGTTTGCTGGTGTACAGGAAACCATTTCTCATGTCGCTCGGTGTAGGGTCACCCTATTACAAAATAGTCTGTTCTAACGAGAGCAAATAGTCTGTTATAACGAGAGCAAAACATTTCCCAAAATAGTCTGTTCTAACGAGATCAAAACATTTCCCGTGCCGGGAATCGAACCCGGGCCTCGCGGGTGAGAGCCGCGTATCCTAGCCACTAGACCACACGGGAAGTTATGGATTTAAGCTAGACGGCTTTATTTCATTGTTTCTTTGCTTGGACGTATTTTGCTTGATCATGTGGAAATCTGTAAATACAGGAGTAATTAAGAAGCAAAACCCAGAATATGGATTTCGCACACATGGGACCGCTCTGGCAGACTCCACTTTTCCCCTTTACCTCAGGTGCTGTAAACTTGATTGATGTAATCTCTTTTAGCATGGTTTCAGCCTTTGTTTAGTAAACATTTTTCAAGTATGTTACTACTGTGTCCATCAGATAGGAATTATGCTGCATCTTGTTTGGCGGTTGCAGGTTGTTTTCATGTTACTGCACGCATGCATAATATTATTGTAGTTTGTCCCTTCTATTCGAAGACAAGCATGTCAATACTGTTTACTGTAGTGTGTGGTCTGTCTGGGGTCTATCCACACACACTGCTATGTTCAGTAAGTTGTGGTTCAGAACAAATTAAGCTTGGTATCAGGCTCATAAATTTAATTTATTTAATGATTAGACACTTTATCCCCAGCTGTTACCACTGACGAATAACCAGCCAAGGCAGACTGTCTCAGCATTAATGGTTTTTAACCCCTGGGTCACGACACCAACAAGAGTGTCCAAGCTTTATCAAGTGGGTCGGCACTGATGTTAAATGACTCTTATTTTCCTTTGTGGTTGTCTAAATGTCCACACAGAGATCCTCGGGTGCAGCATAACGATGTGCATGCTAATTCACGGTAGATATTATTGGTATCACTGTTAATTTACCTTTCGCTGAATGGATTCTTCTGTTTCAGACGGAACTAACACTGACTGAAAGCTGAAAATGGTTATCAGTGACATTACTGCTAAGACAGTCATGATCTAACTGCCATGCTGAATCGTACAAGTTAACCATATGACTGTGTGTGTGTGTGTGTGTGGGTGTGGGTGTGTGTGTGTGTGTGTGTGTTCAATAGAATGAATATGAGTAGGGTGGCGAAAAGGGTTATCAACTATTATGTGTAAATTCCAGGGTTGGAGGAAGCATGGAAGGGCAACGACAAATTGTATGGATGTTGTACGTGAATGTATGACTAAGTGAGGTATGGATATTGAGGAAGGTAAAGCGCTGACGGACAGAATGGGATGAGTGTGTTTATGAAGTGCAAGTGCATGACAAAGGTTGCACCACTAATACCTGCCAGTCAACGGAATGGATTTAACTCACAGGCCTTATGACGCTCTATTTCGTGTACATAGTTTGGCCTGTGAAATGCTACCAAAAGTTTATCAGCGGTTTGAATGAGTGGATGTGGGGGCCATTTCACTGGACGGTGTGTCTGGTACTTATCCAGCTTCTCTGTTCCTTTGTTCTTGTTTCTGGGACCTTCCCATCCTTTGTGTTAGTGTGAATAAACAATACAAATGGAATAATGATGATGACCAATATTCTTTACAACTAAAAAATTCTTACCTCTCCCCCTTTTAAGTGTAGGATAGATTCAGTACAGTGTTAAAAGATTGCTTGTTCGTCCTGAACCATTCTGCTTATAATTAATTCTCCATCTTTGTTGGAGATAATTATGACCCTCGAAAAAAAAAAAAAAAAACCCGTAGCACCAATTTCGCTCCTCGCCGTCTACCTCATCCCTTTTCTTCCCTCGCACATTGTTTTAAAAAAGCGTTCCCATCACCAACGCCGCGCCTTATACAAAGCCTATACATTCATAAGGCGTACTCGTTCCGCCCTGTCCCACCAACTACCACTTTCACATCCAGTCGTACCCACACTCCACCCACCTCACTCACGTTTTGCTTCCCGAACGCATATTCAGTTTCTAGGTAACCATTAAATAAATTAACTGTAATTTTGGGTAATGGAATCAAAGCCTATTTACCCATACATGAGGCTTACTTCATTTCTGGTGGTAGAGAGGCTTACTTTGGCGACCATACTGAAGTTCACATTTCATTTAAATCGCATTTCGACAGAGCTTTAGCGATAAGGCTAATTTTTACACGCAAATAATTGGGTAAACTGGACTTGATTAATCTGAATAATCCTGCAGTAAACTGATCCTAAAGGGCCGGCCTGATTGGTGCTGAAATGACCTCGATTGACCGAACTAGTTGGAAACGTATATGCAAAGCCTCAACATTAAGTGGATTGATTTTAACTGAAAACGGATACGATAGCCTGACCGAATGTAAGGGCCCTGATTGGACCTAACTGGAATTTAATAGCCCTGAATTGACTTGATTGTATCTGAATAAAAGTGAAGGACCTGATAAAAGCTGAAGTGACACTGATGAAACTAACGGGACCTGACTCCTTGAATAACCTCAGATTTACATGACTGGGCTGGAATGGGTGGGTGTATCCACATTTTTCTGATTGATCCTGAACTAACATAGCTCCTTCACCCCATCGACGTAATGCACTTTGTATTTCATTCTTGCCGCTTCCAGACGATTACCTGTATATTCAGCTTAGGAGAGAACTTTCGATCAAGAGGGGTTTGATATAGCCTGAATTGGCCCCTTAACAAACAGAGGTGTTTCCCCAAGCTGAATGTAACCGATCGATGGTAGTCTAATTGGAGAGACGCGACCTCGTAGTGAAAGTTGATTTGTCGGCAGTGACCCTGAACCAACCTGGATTAATCTGACTGGACTACAGGTATAAAGACTAGTGGTTGGCCCCAAATCTTCCTGAACTTAATGGGCCGAAATTAACCTGAACTTAACGGTGGACCAAACTAGATGTGTAAGGCTTGAATGGACCATTTGACCACGGAAGAAAGTAAGCCATTTAGATTAGCCGATTTTGCCGAAACAATTCTTCAGCACGGCCGACGACGCCCGTTTTTGTACTTGTGGTTCGTACAGATTCTCATGTTAAATAAGTGTCCAAAAAGTGTTCCCATGCCGGGAATCGAACCCGGGCCTCCTGGGTGAAAGCCAGGTATCCTAGCCACTAGACCACATGGGAAGGTGACTTTAGAGGGGAAACCATAGAAACTGTAGTGCGCCAGCATGATTTTCTCGTCACACTTTTAATTGCAGTGGCTGGTGTTCCTGAGGCCACAGTTCTGTCATTAGTACAGCTGTATAATTACTTTCCCACCTGTTTTCTAATAGTGAAATAATATTTTTTTTAATTCTGAACGGTGGAAAGCAAGACTGAAATCCGGCTGTGAATGAAGGGTCGTGTAACAAGGAAAATTTTGGCAGGCGAAACATGACACATACGGACAGAGAAGTGCAGTGCAAGAGGCTCAGTTTATTTTTTGTGTGGCAACGTATTACTAATCAAGGAGACTGAATAGAATGGCATGAACTGAAAGTCTGATATCAGACTGTAATGAAGTCCCCTTACATAACGCCTGTGTTGCACGGGGATCACCCCTGGTTTTTTTCACACAAGATCAGAATACTGTACATATCCAATATAGACTGCAACTTCTCGGTCAATAATACATTTAATAATACCAGTACGTGTAAATACCAAACATTACTAGCTGAAATGGCGTGCTGAACGTTCATTACTCTGGGAAATGATATAAGCAAGACCTTCAAAATATTAATGGATCAAGCTCAGATCACCATAACCAGGATCACGGTCATCTGATTGTGTCCCGCAGTACAGAACAAGCGTGTTCACCGATCGCGTGACGTACTCCGCTCCATGAAGCCGTCAAGGGGGCGGGGGAGGAGGTAAAGCAGTGGGGGTGATGACCAAAGCAGCGGGTGAAATGGGTTGGATATTAGTGGTCGGTGGGGCTGGGGCAGGAAATGGGTGTTGTAGGGTTAATGACTGAGTGTACTGAAGAAGGCATGTTTTAAAATATCTTCCAAGAATGTAAGTGAATGGGAAAAAAAATGAAAAAAAGTGGACGGCGAAAGAAAGGGTCATGAGAGAATACTCTTTTAAAATAGACGGTGTAGGATTAATGCTTTAAGCAGAGTGAAGCATTCAAAGCTCCAGAAACAACAGGATAAGCTCGAGTTGTTTCATATACCTGGCATCCTGGGACGCAGGTAATAATAACGCGTATAACTATGATCAGCAGTCCTTTGGCGGCGGTCATCACTAATATTGGCAGGACATGGAGTTGACGCGCCTAAGGGCATTTCTTCCCATTTAATATTCAGAGATTACCTGTTACATAGACGCAGATACACACCACTGCAACAGAGATGGACAAACTTAAACTAGGGATACAAAAACAAGAAAGTTTAATACCCCATCAATTCCAGAAGACTCCATTTAATTTATCAGTTTCATTTAAGGTCCATCACATCAGTCTCACTTTAGTCATGGCGTTTCACGTTAGGTTAAGGCAATACGATTCCCATTAGGTCCATTTAGGTCTAGCACGTCCTTCACATCCATTCATACCCAGTCAGGTCTGCACAGGTTTGTCGGGTTAATTTTGGTCTATTAATATCAGTTCGGGGTTATTTAGGCCATTAGGCTTTTCAGAACAATTTATATTATGCACGTCCTTCAATTACACTGCGTCTTTGTATGATCAGTTTAGGCTGTTAACTTAGGAGCAGCTACTTGTATGTCTATTCAAAACCCATTAGATCCATTCAGGTTCATAAGTGCCAGTCCAGTCAGGCCTGTCACAACCTTTTCAGCATGTCCATTCAGCTCCGGACACTTCAGGTCAGGTTAGGTCCATTCATGAAGTTCACATCCATTCAGGTCAATTCAAAGAGGCCGAGTGAAAAAGGACATACTACGAAGTATGCGGAGAAACAGTTGCAATAATAAGCCGATATGGATGTCTAAGCATACTTAAAAAAAAAATAAAACTATCGTTCAAAAGACTTTTAAACAAGTGAAATGCCAGGAAGAACAATTTAAATCACAGCGATTACACACTAAAGGTTTATTTTAGAAAAAAAAGATAATGAGAATTTCAAGGCAAAAATGTCCCGGAAGACAGAATTCCGTTTCATTTTCTCCCCCACAATATGGGAATTATTATAAAGGTACGAATAGCACATGATTTTTCCTTAACTGACCAGCTCTCTTCGAAAATGCAGCGATTTCCTCAAAAATAATTAATAATAACCTACACTGTAGTGTAAAGTATACAGAATAGAAGATTGCCGGCATGTCATATTAAAAAAAAAAAAAAAAAAAAAAAAAAAGGAACTAGAAACCAACGCCACAAACTACCAACCGATTACCTCTGTTTCATCATTAAGCAAAATCCTGGAAAAGACTGCTAGAGATATAATTATTTTATTCTTTGTTCTCCAAGAGCAGATTTTTGAACTTCCCATAAAAAAAAGGGGGAGAAAGAAAAAAAAGAACCCCCAAGTAAAGACAAATGTCGCAGGTAAAAACAAATGTTAACTGGGACACGAAAATGCTGTCTAACGTTATCAGAGGCGGGTTTTAGCCACGTTCAAGGCCAAGATATTTTGACTAATCTTGGCAGCGCATACTGACTATCGTGATGATATCGGTTTTTGCGAGCATCGAAGGTCAATATGAAAATGAATCTTGAAGTGTTGCTCCTAAGGCATTCCGACTGATATTGATACTGACTTCTCTATTTTGTAAACACACACAATGTCGTCTTACATGAAATACGGGCTGTTGTGGTGTAGTAAACAGTTCAGTGGACACTAAAGTTCGTATGGATGGTAGAATTAACACGTGTGACATGACTAAGTGAAACATATAACCACATGATCAGCTGGTTTTTTTTT
>JAGKTI010039295.1:0-10584 GCA_018397915.1 Birgus latro | reverse complement strand
CTTGGGCTCGTAAAAACGGTTAGACATAAACTGCTGAATAAAAATAGGCAGGTGCCCACGTAGACCAAACTCATGAAAAGTAAAATGCCATAACGCTGGGTGGTGTAATCTGCCTTACCCAGATCCAAGAAGACCGTGACCAGGTGTTGGTTCGTGGAAGATTCCTCACAAAAGATTCCAAGAAGTGTCAGCCACCAGAGGTAGATCACACTTTGCAAAACCCATACTGTACAGGGGATAAAAAGTCGCCTTTCTCCAAAAACCACACAAGCCGACCATTGACCGTTATTCTGCACACCTTACATATACAAGATGTCAGAGAAATGGGCCAATAATTTGTTGCCTGTAGATGGTCTTTACCTGGCTTGGGGATGGAGATAACTGTGGCAACACCCCAACAAGCTGGAGCCTCACCAGTATTCCCGATCCAATTAAACAATGACAACAAAAATAACTGGGACTTATCAGACAGGTGACATAAAACGGCATAAGAAATATCATCCCAGCCAGGAGAGGAAACACGGGATTGCGACAGAGCCGCCTGGACTTCAGAAAGAGAAAAATAGGATAAGACTTGCCCCCAGAAGAGCCAAAACTGAGACCATGAGGATCTAGGCGCCAACGATGGCAAGCTGACGGCGAATCTGTATCCTGTTACATCCTGGCAAAATGCTCAACAAACAACTCTGCAATAGTGAAAGGATCAGCAACAGTTCCACCTGCTGCAGATATAAAAGGAGGGGAGGGAATGGTAAATTTTCCTTACATTTTCCTCACCTGCATCCACACATGAGTGAGGGAAGTTCTTGAGTTGATGGAGGAAGCGTAATCCTTCCGGGATAACTGACCTCCTTTAAAAATCAGCACAACAGAGTTTGCATCCTTCAGTACACCACCAAATACTGAGGATCGCCACAGTGGCGACGAAGTTTCGAGAAGGAGACTCGTTTGTCTGTCACTGCAGAACTGCACTCAGGATTCCACCAAGGAACTGGATGTTTAGGAAACTAACCTTTCATTTTTTAAGTCAATAACAGGGTCACTGAGTGTGACACATCAGTGAAATACAATAATATCTCATCAACACATCCAAAATCATCACAGCATGATTATTGGAACTATTCCATGAAAAGGAGCATGTCTGCCCACTCCAGGCACAGCAAGAAGGCGAGGGAAGGCCACTCTCAACGTCACTTACAAGTAACGGGAAATGATCGTTGCCATACAAGTTGGGCAACACACTTCAATTAAAATCTAAAACAGCATCAGCCGAGCGCATGGACAAATCCACAGCAGTTATAGTCCCAGTCTGGGTAGGGAAATAAGTCACTTCATTGCAATTCAAAACACCTAACTCCTCATCTTCCACTAAGGAAGCACCTCAAGGATTGGCCTCACTGCCACCCCACAGTGGGTGACGACCATTCAAATCACTCAGTAAAAGGAAAGGGAAGGGAAGGCTATGAAGATGTTTCACATCCATCCACGAGGGGAAAGGTAAAGATTACAAACAATTATTTTATAAATGATGGAGGAAAAACCTGGACAGCAACAGCTTGCAGGTGAGTGGGAAGCTCTAGATGGGTGACTGAAACAACCACATGTTCGTAGGAAGATAGCAACACCTTCACGACTACCTTGGCCTGGATCAGGGTCAGAATAAATGGCATGGTAACCAGAAGGACAGGAAGGAACAGTATCACCGACCCTGGTCTCCTGGATGCACATACATACAGGCAAAAATTGTCCAACAAGATGATGCAGTTCCTCCCATCTCCATATAATCCCTGGCCATTCCGTTGATCCACCCATAGTGGAGGATCAGGATAAGATGTGGAACTACACAGAACCCTGACAGGAAAGTAGGCTTTGATTGATGCTTATCAAGGCCTTTAAAAAGAGACCACCCAGCACCAGGAATATGCACATTGTGCCGACCATCCAAACCCAAACGTGAGGAGGTGGGAAAAAAAAAGTTTTACAACATTCCTCTTCTGAGCTGGAGGAAGAGGTTGCTTGGAAGGTGGCTTGCAGGCTTCCCTTGGTGAAGTAGGGTGGCCAGTGCCACCACAATAAGCCCCAGAAGTAGGAGCAGACTCCATAGGACCAGAACCCTGTGAGGAGGATATCGTATGCAGCAGAACTGAAGCACCAATGATTCGTGCAAAAGCATCCACAAGTGGGGGCTGGACCACCGGCGAAACATCACCAGCCTGCACCTGGCTAAACTCCAGACACTCCAGGGCAGGGGGAACAGTAGAGGTCCACACAAGGTTCCACAATAAAATCTTTAAGTGGACGGTCTTCAGGTTCACAGGACTCTGAAGAACCATGGTCATGCTTACCAGGTAGAGATGGAAGTTTGGGGATGTTGGACAAGGCAGGACAAGGAGACATTTGCCAACACCACGGAAGTAGGTAAACCCTCAGCCACTGACGTGGGGGCATGAACAGCAGGAGAAGTGGTGGGTGAACCCCAGTTTCAAAAGCTATCCTAACTTTTGGGAAATAAAACCTCCTGATGCATATGAATGGACAAAATCTTCTCCAGGCAGTAGCAATGACAGTGTTAAAAGACAGCTTGGGGATGCCCACAGTGATAGCATTTAATGCGTCCTGGACAGATATTGGAATGGCTTAAGCCACCACAGAAGACCCAGACACCAAGAAAGCCTACCTGTGCACGGCAGCAAAAGTGGCCAACATGACCATAACCCTGACCGTGAAAACACTGCTCGGGGGTCAGAACATACAGCTTCACAGGAAATGATAGCCGAGTTTCACAAAATTAAGCAATATTAACTCTTCAAATGTCAAGACTCTGCTGTAGGGGGTCACCTTGACGTGGTGGCGGGACTTCAAGCATGGTTGGCGTTGCCACCTACTTTGGAGGCATGACTGCCTTTGTACGGTTCGGCTTTCGTTAGCCTCGTGGACCAAGCACCCCCTACATCACTAGTGGAGGAGGCCTGCGGGTGATGTTAGTCCCTGCTCATTTGCCATCTAGGGCGGGACTGTTGCCTCCCCACGTGTTTGCCGTGAGTGGCGTCTCGTAATGCTGGGAGACGGGCGTCCTGGAGGTTGAGCGATGCTGCACGATGCGCCCTGCAGCTAGCAATACACCTCTTTGGTCCCTTATTCTAGCTAGACGGGTGGCCTGGTTGGGCCCGACCAGGTCAGTCGGCTGGTCATGCGTTGGCTAGGGTCAAGTGGGCACTGGGGGGCCTGGTGGCTCCTATCGTCCTGGGGTCACCCTTGTCCAGGCCCCCCAGTGGTTACCCGTGTATACTCCCCTGCTACCCTTGAGGTCGTCTGCCTCCCCTTGTTGGGCTCCGTGGTGGGTGCAGGGGTGGGGGAATGAAGTTATTTAGTTTATTATAATGGTTAAGAGTAATATGCCCCGACTTGCCTCTCTCCCTGACCTCGGCACGTCCATGGATTCTTCTCAGCCTTCACTGGTAGCCACTCTGGAGCCCTTCCAGGTTTCACGTGGCTCCATGAGGGATTCGGCCCCCCCCCCCCCCCCTCCCCCCCCCGGTCCTGTGGCTCCTGTAACAAGAGTCGCAGTTGGTGGTCAAGGAGTATTCCCGGCCCTCAAGGCCCCCATGAGAAAGATTCAGAAAATTCTTGGATTGCTCCTCTTCCTGAAGTATACGTCGAGTTCTTAGTAATTCGTAGCTCTGCAAGGGTGGACATCAGATGGTGCGATATTTTTTTGCACGCATCGAGAACTTGTTGCTGCTTGTGGTGCAGTCCCTAATGTTCCACAGGCTGATGGCAGTTTGTTGGTGGAGGTGTCTGACCCTTCTCAGAGTGCAGCTGTTTTATCTTTGTCTATGACAGTCAGTCACATGTTCCCCCCATGCTTTGTTGAATCATTCTCGTGGAGTTGTATGTGCCAAAGAATTGCTGATCTACGATGAGGCATGCCTTGCTGAAGAGTTGTCTTCACAGAAGGTAATCAAGGTTGAGAGAATTAAGAAGAAGATTAATGGCGACCTTGTGCCTACTCCATCCTTGATTGTCACTTTTGATTCATTGAGCTTCCCTGCTGTTCTTGACGCTGCTTTGTACCAGTATAGAGTTAGGCCCTATGTCCCTGTGCCTCATAGATGTTTCTACTATCAGCATTTGGGTCATATCGGTGGAACTTGTAGGCGCCTTGCCCTGGGCCTTCCAGCAGTCTGTGTGTTGTGTGGGTTCGATGTTCATGAGCGTGTGGAATCCCCTAGTCCCGTATCTTGTGTCAATTGTGGTGGTGAGCACGCTGCTTCTTCTAAATCTTATGATCGATACAAAATGGAACATGAAATTCTGTCTCTCAGAGCCACAGAGAGGCTGAGTTTTACCAGAGCTAAGGACTGTGTTATGTCGATGTATGTCCGCCAAGGTGTGACCTTTGCTTCTATTCTTTCTAAGTCAAAGCCTGCTGTGCTCCGTCGTGGGGCTCCTGCTCCTCTCACTGACCCTTCTCCTCATCCTTTGTCAGATGCTGGATGTCTTACTCCTTTTCCTCGTGATCTCCCAAGGACTCCGACACCTTTGAAGTCTGCATCTCGTCCAGCTGCTGCTCCTGTACCAGCTGCTACTCCTGCAACAGCTGCTACTCTTGTACCGGCTGACACTCCTGTATTGGCTGCTATTCCTCTACTGACTGCTGATCCTGTACCATCTTCTCGCTCTGCTACTGGTGTTCAGTCTTCTCTACAGAGTGCCTCTACAGTTTCTAGTGCTTCAAGTTCTGGTGTAGAGGTGGAGGTTGCGTCTGCCAACCTCAAACGGGTGAGGAGTGAGGACTCCTTGGGTGACTCCCCTCCTTCTAGAGTTCAAACTTCTGTACCGCATGAGAATTCTGAGGGGGGTCTTCACTCAACAACCCAGCCAGTGGCGGCGTCTAAGTCGGCGGGTGTTCGTGATGGTTTTTCTAGGATTATGGTCCCTGCCTCTTGCTCAGGTGTGGCGGGGTCTGGGTCTTTAGATACTGAAAGGAATAAAGGCTTCAAACTATGTTTATGTATGCCTTGATTGATGATCTGACGCAGGTCATGGAGTGGAAGCAGATTACTGGTGACTTTGTCATTACCTACATTTGCTTTAGCTTTCATCGTTGCCTGATAATGAACTCTAGTGTTATCTAACTGCAGTAGTATTATGTCACTGTGTTCCTTGATTACTGAGAAGTGCTGAAATAGTGTTAGGTTACCTTCTATGGCATCTATCTTGTCCACACTCTGGTGAATTATATTTTCTGCCTTTTTGAGATTCTTAACTATGGTATTCATGACTGAGTTCCTATTTTCGACTAGTTTATTTTGATATATTAATACTTGAGCAGTCTTATTAAATTTGCTGTTTATTCCTTGAAGATCTTCTTCTGTAGACAATCCAGATAAGTTTCCTAAAATCGCACCACCTAGATCGAACAGACCACGTTTCCCACGCTTATGTGTGATGTTGTTCGAATCCATAAATGCTTCCATTCCACGACATGGGAGATCTTGGATCAGGATATGCATCGTAGTCTTGGTAAATTCCATTATCCGTTTCGCTAACTTCACAATTTCATTCACCTCGTCTGTGGTATGAGAGTCTGAAACAGAACCTGATATTGCCACTTCGAGTGTTCTCAGCGGCCTGGCGATGTTTTCTAGCAACGTGGGTAACTCATACAGTACATCCCAACTTAGTTCTGTACTCATGATGTCCTTTGCGATTACTGTCGAGGCCGTAGGGGCTATAAGACATCCTTGCCTTACTATATGTTGAGGGTCTAAGTGAGCTGATCCTCTTGTCACATAGATGAGAATCCATAGTACAAGTCCCCTCATCATGACCTACCAGAAAAAAAAAATTTAATAATCTATTCATGCAGTGGTCGTTGATAATGATGATGTGCATCACTGTTGGTTCATGGAGAACAATAATTCGGTCGTTGTTCTACCTATAGAAGGAGTTTAAGTCAATATCTAGATCATGTAAATCTTGTATTGCAGTAGTTGTAGTCGTTATTGCACCTATGTTTGTTTGTTTCTTATACGATCTTAATTTATTTTTGTAAGTATTGTTATCCTCGTAATTGGTTTCACATATATTGTTTGAGTTCTCGGCGACGTCCGAGGTTGTGTAATTGCTGGCTAATTCTCTTGGTACCCTTTTTAAATGATCAGCATGACTTTGTCTTCGCCACTCGACAGTGACCTAATTACTACCCTGTTCGCTGTCTTCTTAATTACTTTATATGGACCTTCAAATTTTGGTGATAACTTATTGTCTCTTGTATGAATGATTCCATAGACAATATCTCCTACGTTGATAGATGATTCTTTTGCTTGTTTATTGAACGACTCCGTCATTTCTTCCTTGGACCTTGATATTTGTTCCTTTACCCTTTTGTGTATCTGCTGGAATTCCCGTAAACGGAGTTTAGGATATTCGTCATAGTTATATATAGGCAGATTTTCACCCTCGAGTATTTCGTAGGGTAATTTTTTATCTGTCCCATAAATAATGAAATGAGGAGTGTCTCCCGTAGACCTATTTATAGATCCATTAATTGATGCTTCTACTCTGGGAACCCAGTCATCCCAGTTTCATAGTTTTCATTGAGAATGTGTCGTAGCACATCTAATATTTTTTGTTTTGTCTCTCTACCAACCCATTGGACGCCGGGTGATGGGCTAAAACATTTACCTTTTTTATATTGTATTGTTTGCATATTTCGTGTAAGATTTCAGAGTTAAATTCAGCTCCATTATCGCTTATTAATACCCTTGGGGTAGTAAAGCGACAAATTAAGTTGTCTATGATTGCCTTTGCCACTGTTTCTGCCGTCTTGTCCTTAATTGGGGATAAAATTACATATCGTGAGAAATGATCTGTTGCAACGAATAAATATTTATTATTCTGATATGATAATGGTAACTTGAGTAAGTCAATCGCGACTACGTCCCATGGTTGTTGTGGTACAGGGTAAGTACCTATGGGTGCAGGCGATAATGTGTAACCTTTGTGCTTTGCGCAAGACTCACAACTATCAATATGACGGTGTACATCTTTCCGTAACGTAGGCCAGTAGTATGCTAGCCTGGCTTGTTTAACAGTCCTATCTTTTCCAGGATGACCTGCATGTGGACTATCATGTATCGTTGTTAATACTTGAGGGATCATATCATTGGGTACTACTAATTGTTTATTATTTCTTCGGTGTTTCCGTTGTCCCGAGTTGATTCTGTATAAGGCATTATTAACTACAGTGAATTGTTCGAATGGTATATGTAGCTTGGGTAATTGTATGTCATCGCCACTTTCTAGTTCATATATGACTTTAGACCATGTGGGATCAAGTCTTTGTGCTTTTACGATTTCGTCGTGGTTTGGGATGCCCCCTTGAGGTCTAATGCCGCAACATGAATAGCTGTTGGGTTCCTAAATAACGCATCGGCAACTGAGTTTATTTTGCCTTGTATATAGTGAATATGTACATTGTAGTTGTCAATGGTGCATTTCCATCGTGCTCTCCTCCCAGAGAGGAGTTTTTCTTGGAACATACCCACTAGGGGTTTATGGTCTGTGAATAGGTGAATCTCGTAACCATATACCAAATCTCGAAACATTTGTAATGCAAAGACCACTACAAGGGCCTCTAAGTCTGTAGTGCAATAATTTTTTCCTGCCCCTTTTAACTGTCTGCTTGCGAATGCAGTTGGGTGATTCTTTTTACGTGTGTCCTCTTGCATCAGGACTGCACCTGTACCTCTGCTTGAGGCATCCGTACAAATTATAAAAGGTTTTCTGAAATTAGGATATGCCAAGCATGGTGCATTTGTAAGTTTATCTTTCAAGTCATTAAATGCTAATTTTTGTTCCTCTCCTCACTGGAATATGGCATCCTTTTTAGTAGAGCGAATAGTGGTTGTGCTATATGAGAGAATTGGCTAATAAAGGACCGATAATATCCTGCTAGCCCCAAAAATTGTCTTATTTCGACTATGTTCGTTGGGTCGGGGAAATCCCTTACTGCCTGTATTTTGTCGGCAGACGTGTGAATGCCTTGGGCATCTAATTTGTGGCCTAAGAATTTTATTTCCTTTAATCAAAAGTTGCATTTAGACAGCTTAATTTTTAAACCAGCATCAGCAAGCCTTTGTAAGAGTTGGTCTAATTTCTGAAGGTGTTCATGAATCGTTCTAGTAGCCATGATAATGTCGTCTAGGTAGACAAAAATTCATTTCCCCAGTATTCCAGACAACACGTAATTCATCAGTCACTGGAAAGTACCGGGAGCCGTTTTCAAACCCATCGGCATTCGCTTGTATTGGTAATGCCCTGTATTTGTGAAGGCAGTGTATTTACGGGACTGCTCGTCCAGAGAGATCTGGTAGTAACCATTAAGCAGATCGATTGTGGAAAAGACCTTATTCTCTGATCCCATATTATGTAAAATGTCTGATAACAATGGCATTGGAAATTGGTCAGGTATGGTATGGGTATTGAGCTTACGGTAATCAACTACCACACAGATTTCCCCGTTTCGTTTGGGCACGAAAAACAATGGGGCATTCCAAGGGGAGACTGAGGGCTCAAAAATACCCAGTTTTAACATTTCATCAACATATTGGTTTGCAAGGGTATGTAACGAATGTGAAACTCTGTAGGCCGGTACAAAAATTGGCTGTGTGTTTGGAGGCACGTTAATTTTGTGATTAATAAGGCTTGTGCACCCTAATTGTTCACCTGGAAAAGCTACTGTGCTACAATGTTTCTCAAAAAGGTTTAAGAGATCGTGCTCTTCACGAAATTCTCCCGAGTGAACGAGGTTTTGTTTTATTCTTTCTCTGTCCTTAGAATTTATCTCGCTAGTCGTTCCATAAATCACTATTTCCATTATTGGACCCGGGCATTTCTCTATGTTGACTAGACAAGTCCCCTTTTTTATCCGTACTTCTCCATTCATGTGATTAATTAGGAGCACTTGAGTCTGTCCATCCTTATCCACCGTACATAACGCGTTTTTTACTGACATACCTTTCACCCTACAAAATTCCTCTAAAACGAGAACATTTCTATTTTTGACCGATGATTTAATAGTGATTGGCATATAAGAATTAGGTGGAATAACTACATTATGGGTAAGACTGACGGGACAGACTGATGAATTATGATCATTATCCCTTTCTCTAGCCTGGGAGGATGTGGGTAGTTTGGAGGCATCTTTACCACCGTGCTTTTGTTTGTTTCCATTCAGATGTTCAATACTTCCAGTTCTTTTTGGCTCTCTGCTGTTGATATGTAAGAAATCTGTGGGTAATTCTTCAGTGAACTCTTGGTCAAACTCTATCCCATTCATTTCCGGGAGTAAAATTATGTTCTCCGCTCGCATTGCTTGTAGGCCTAACAAGAGATTGGCTTTTATCACTAAATTTTCCACTTTATAGAAAATAGCAGAAAATTCTCCTGTTGTATTGTTAAATCGCATGTTTAATCGTATCATGCGTTTAACCGCACTTTGTTCACTGTTTACTGCATATAAGTCTAAATCAGATTCTTCTAGGAACGTTACTTTCTTCTTATTTCTAAAAATGCTATTTAATTCTTCTTGTGTTATTAAATTCACTGGAGAGCCTGTATCCAAGAATAAAGAAATGTGTTCGTTCTCACATATGGCTGGCATTAACATACATTCATTTCCTAACACTCCTCCTATCTGTATGGCACGCCTCTTAGACTTAGACTTGTCTGTCTTTATGATTGGTCGTTTTTTGCCGTGGCTTGTCCTTCCCCTGACTTAAACATAACGACCAACTTCTCTACCGTCTTACAACTAGAGGTCCAGTGACCCTTTGCCTTGTGGTGGCGACAGTAAGGTTCAATACCTTGTATCTTCTGTTTGTCTTCTTTCTGCTTAATGAAACACTCACTTTTTGAGTGTCCAGGATTGACACAGAAATAACACAGAGTAGACCTATCTCCCGACTGTGATCTTCGAGATGGCTTTCCATACTTTGTTTTGTCTGTGGCACGGTTTCTGCTAGGACTGCGTGGGAATTTTGTGACTCTGTAGCCAGGATTCTGTGAGCGATGCCTCGCAGTTTGAGAGGATGGTCTTTGTTTGTTTTCAGGTCGCGACCGATTATGTGATCTTTGGTGTAGTCATTTTCACTGCTGACACTGTTTCTGTAATCCTCATTCTGTTCATGCCCGACTGTGCTTCAGTCACCCCTGCCTTGCTACAATTCATCTCTACCTCGTTCATGAAATCTAGCAAGCACATTCCTGGGGTGTAAGCCACAGTCTTTGCTATCTTAAGTGTCCTATCTGGTAATTTACACAGTGCAGCTACATAGCCAAGGATGTCTACGACATGCAGTGGCGTCACCGTGCCATCTTGTGTTACCCAGTTGGATTTCTCTATGGTAGCTAACAATGTTCTTTTAACTGTAGAAACATCTGCTGTTATTTCACCTGGCGCAGAATTACTTGTATGTTCTCTCATAAGATCCACAATCTTATGTAATTCTGGAATTATGCCTGGCAAAAAACTTATACCTCCAGAGAATTTCTTCAGAAATTCTGTCTTGTACTCCT
>JAGKTI010039294.1:0-10585 GCA_018397915.1 Birgus latro | reverse complement strand
GAGAGAGAGAGAGAGAGAGAGAGAGAGAGAGAGAGAGAGAGAGAGAGGTCTTATTTTCCTATAATTTTACGGAAAGTAGGCTGAAAACAGAACGAAAATATCGCGAAGTTAAGGTGAAAGAACTAGAGAGCTTGGAATGTATATAAGTATCAACTGAAGAAGTTTCTGAAGGTGTGTTTTGCAAGTTATTCCTGTGTCAGTTCAACCATTGCTAAAACAAGTAACTTTGCGACAGTGCAATGTTGTATTGCTTTTGTTCTGTTCCTTTAACTGGATGGTGTTAGGTTCGGATGCATAGGTTTTATTTGTTGAGACTGTAAATGTAGCTAGACGTATTTGTGTGCATTTGTTCATCGCACCCACATAGTGTTATGAAATCAAGTCTACTTTAATGAATGATTCATTTACTCATAACTACAATATTCAGGATTCGCTGCAGTATTCTGATAACCCACAGTGCCACTGGGAAGGCAGTACCTCAGATGTCAACGCTCATATTTAGAGTCCCTGAAAGGATAAAATGTGGTTAATATGAACCACAATCAAGATCTAAGTGGAGAGGAACAACTACCTTTCCCCCATGTATACCGTAAATATTGTAAATATTGCAAAACCGCAAGAGGAGATGAGGTTCGCTTGCACTGTATTATCGTCCCTCAGTTTCAACCCCTTCAACCCTCTGACAGTTTTATTGATTTATTCATGATTTCCCAGGTAATTTTAAACTCGGAACGATATCTTATTCTGAAGGAAACAATGAAGGGTTGCATAAACCTTCCAGTTCAAGAAGCCTCTCTTAACCTGAAAATAATTGTCCAGTACAAGCAAGAATAAACTAAGAAGGAATGATCCAGTTTAATGGGATGAAGGATACGATCATCTATCTCGTAACATTGCCCATGCAATACCTACCGAGCGAAAAGAAAGCGCCTTCGTCCTTGTCAGTGCCTGACATGAGGTCCACCTTGGCGATTTTGCCTTCTCTCATTAGCTGACCAGGCTCGGCAGGCAGGTACACCCCGTCCACTCTGGGTGCCATCAGCACGGGCATTATGCTCCAGTCCTGTCAACAAGAACATATTCACATTTCTATAAACAGCAACATGTGTTAGCACACTTGTCAACACCAACACATTCGTACTCTTGTCAACAACAAAAACATATAACACCGTTTTCAGTCTCAGTCACAGAACCAACTTCGGCCACATGTACAGTCCTTCCCTGAATCCCAACCTTCCCATCTCCAACTGTACAAGCAAGCTTTAGGGTATGACCAGAATTCTTATATCCAGAAACTTTGGTTGGTAATTTATTGGTTATTCTGATTCCATGCAAGGTCCCATTAACCCGCCGTGTCCTGGCTGATTTTTCACCAGTGCCCCCCCCCCCTCCAGTCCCGTCAGATTTCACAGTCTATCAAATATGGCCTTTTCCTTCTAAGAATAATGACACCTTGGACATCATCAACATCACCAGTACCGAACTCTTCATGGTCTCCAAGAGACAGGACACTGTCACTTTCGCCAGTGAATCAACGATTGAACGAAAGTGTCGTACATCCTTTCATGTTGTTCATCTTTGTCCTGCGTACATTTTCACGTTTCAGCCTACTGAAACAGTCCCTTTTGAAATGGCTATAATAAGGAATCATGTCATTCATCATCACTGCAACTTCATATTGGCTCCAGATAAACCTATACATCATCAGCCCATCAGACATCCACAGTTCTTCTACTTCAATCATAACACATCAGTTTTTAAAGTTTGTCCAGATACACCACCATCTCATACCGCAGCATCAGGATTATACATAGCACCTGACTGTTGTGCTGTACTTACACCATCTTTGTCCACATCAGCTACAAATAATTACTATACACACACAAATACTTCCAACCCCTACATGAGATGAATTTAAACATGAGCACAAGTATTAAGTTGACTTCACCTAAATTCGAAACTATGAAATTAATTAATGAAACAATGAAGCCCTGAGAAGAACTGAGTATAAGTATGTTCAACCCCTATAATGTGTATAGCGCAGCTCCAACTGTCTTTATAATCTTCTCCATTGTATTTGATGTATTACTGTTCGCTATCCACAGAATGCTAGCAAGGATTGCAATCTTAGAATCAGTATTTACTGGAGGAAAAGTGAACATTCAAGTGAGACACCCTGAGTGAATGTGTATGATATGTAAATAATATATTTTAAAAAAATGCAGAAAATTATGGGATACATGAATTAATATAACATAATATACAACTATCCAATTCTTATAACACAATCATTATAGTTCATATAAATGCATTACAAATATTTTAATAACTCTTACTGTAATCTTAGTATTGTACTGCTCTTGCATGTAAGCATATGTCATATGCCTTTTATACAATATTCTATATACTCCAATATTCTATTTACTCAATTGTGTGTGCAAAAATTTTTCAATTATTCCATTGAGTATACAACATATTTACACTGTATTATGTTTCTAGAATATTATTATACAATATTATTATTAATACTATGTATTACTAGGTGTAATTATTGCAAGCTGTCGTAGGTTCTCCAGCGAGCGTGACTGAGCGATGTCAGTACTCTAACATATCATAAATAATAACTAGGAGCATAGATAAAATTCTGAAGTTGAGCCAGGCCCATAAATTAGGAAACGACGCAGCATTCCCTTCTCACCAAGGCAGGCAGGAAACATCACTGCACTTTTCCCTCCGTGGGAATGTAGAATTAGCACCTCGTGACACCTGAATACGAAGACATACATACACACATACAGGCTTCTAGAACAATCGGTCCAACATCCACTCCACGTGATACAGTCCCCCTATACAAGAGAGAGGAATTAGAGATCAGAAGAGCGAGAGAGAGAGAGAGAGAGCAGTGGAAGGTTCTCTGGAGGGAAAAGGGGGCAGGTTTAAGAGGGTGTAAGTCGGGCTACTCACAAGTTGTGATAAACTAATTTTTATCTTCGCAAGAGGATAATGCTGTATATAATTCCAATCTCATCTTTACCTCTCCTTGTCATTATATAACAAAAGGGAACAAAGATTATCTGCTTCAATAATCAACCGTTACCTACAGCACTAAATAAAAGCTCTGTAACAACCTTCAGAACCTCTACAACTCTCCATCCTCTCCATATGGCCAAACTACATGAATGTGTTTCTCCTAATGCTTCCTATCACATCCACATTCAAACCAAGGCTCCTTCACTTCCTCATTTGTCAGTCTGTCTCTCCATGTGACTCCACATGCTCCACTCAAATAACTCATTTCCACTGCTCTCACTCTTGACTTCTGTCCCTCCAACAAGGTCCAAGCTTCACTTCCATACGTTAGAGTTGGTATCACAGTACTGTCATGTAGTAACTTTTTCATTTCCATGCTCACTTCCCTGTTTCTTATCACTGCTTTCAAGGAACCAGCAACCTTTTTTCTTGTTGTACCCTTTCAAGAGAAGGGGGACCATTCCCAACCCTCTAACTATCGTCCAATTGCTTTAACATCCTGTGTATCAAAAGTTTTCGAGTCAATTCTTAACAGAAAAATTTTAAAGCACCTTTCCTGTCACAACCTTCTTTCTGATCGTCAGTATGGGTTCCGTCAGGGACGCTCCACTGGCGATCTTCTCACCTACCTTTCAGACTCTTGGTCATCCTCCTTTTGGAACTTTGGCGAAAGCTTTGTCATTGCACTTGACATCTCAAAGGCTTTCGATCGAGTCTGGCATAAATCTTTAATTTCCAAACTGCCCTCCTACGGTTTCTATCCTTCTATCTGTGCCTTCATCTCTAGCTTCCTTTCTGGTCGTTCTATAGCCGCTGTTGTAGACGGCCATCGTTCCTCTCCTAGACCTATCAACAGTGGTGTTCCTCAGGGCTCTGTCCTATCACCTACTCTCTTCCTTTTATTCATCAATGACCTAAGCTGTACATCTAACCCTATCCACTCATATGCTGATGATTCCACCCTTCACCTTTCCATTCGGTTCCTGCAACATCCATCTCAGCAGTTACTTCAACAAAAAAGGGATGAAGCTATGGCACACCTAATGTCTGACTTGGCTCGTATCTCTGATTGGGGTAAAAATAATCTTGTTATTTTTAATGCATCAAAAACTCAGTTCTTACACTTATCAACCTGACAAAATCTTCCTCAGGATTACCCACTAATGTTTAATAATGAGCAGTTATGTCCTGCATCATCCTTGAACATGCTTGGGGTTTCATTCTCTCGGGATTTGTCTTGGAAAGAACATATTACATCTCTTGTGAAATCTGCTTCCAAGAGATTAGGTGTGCTAAGCCGATTCCGTACTTTCTTTACCCCTGCACAGTTGTTGACGTTGTACACGGGTTTTATTCGCCCGTGTGTGGAGTACAACTCTCATGTGTGGGGAGGCTCCCCACATGCAGCTCTTCTCAATAGGGTGGAGTCAAAGGCTTTTCGTCTCATTAACTCTCCTTCTCTTACTGATTCCCTTCAACCTTTGTCTCTTCGCCGCACTGTTGCATCTTTATCTCTCTTCTATCGCTACTTCAATGGTCACTGTTCCCCTGAACAGTCTGCTTGCATCCCTCCACCTCTACGACGGGCACGTAGTACCCGTCTAGCAACAAACTCTCATCCCTTGTCTGTCCAACTCTTTAATGCAAGAGTTAACCGTTACTCCCAGTCCTTCATTTATGCAACTGGTCAACTCTGGAACTGTCTTCCTCTGTCTGTATTTCCTACTTCCTATGTCTTTCAAACGCAGTGTGTCCAGGCATCTCGAATTGAACGGATCTTGAATTTGGCTCTCTTTTGTACTGTTTTTGCTTTTTCTTGGAAGGAACAGTATGCAGACCTGTGGCCTTTGGTTCCTTCTTCCTTGCATAAAAAAAAAGCACTTCACCCGCTCAACTTCTTTCTCATCACACTACCCAAGTACTTAAATGTACATTTTCCATTTCCTCATCATCCAACCTCACTGTACCTTCACTGACTTCACTTCTCTCAAGTCCGTAACATTACTCTTCCCTACATTCACCTTTAGATTCCGTTTCTTACTTACTCTCCCAAACTCATCTACCAAACCTTGCAGCTCCCCTTCGTCTTCACCCAACAACACAGTATCATCTGCAAACAACAGTACAGGGAGTTTCCAAACACTACCCTTTCTCATTAGGACAGCTCCAACATCCACTACCCTACCTTGTATCTCATTTATAACCCCATCCATATACAGATTGAACAACCATGGAGACATGACACATCCCTGTTTCAATCCAACCTTCAAATAGAAAAATTTACTCAGTTCACTATCCACATGCACTGAAGCCTTAGCACCCTCATACATAATCTTCACGACATTCAGTAACTTCCCATTTACTCCATACACTCTTAATGCTTTCGACAATCCTTGTCTATCCACCCTGGCATATGCTTTCTCCAAATCCATAAAAGCCACATGCAACTTCTCTCCCTTCTCTAGAAACTCTGACACTTAGGATCAAAGAATGAATATTTGATCCACACAACCTCTTCCCTTCCTAAAACCTGGTATTTCCCTAACTCTGCCAATAAGTATCCTACCATATACTTTTCTTATTACACTAAGAAGACAAATGCCCCTATGATTACCACACACTTCTTTTTCCCCTTTTCCCTTGTGCATGGGAATAATTATACCTGACTTCCAATCCTCAGAGACTCTACCTTCCTCCCAGGCCAATCTGCACATATTCCACATCGATTCCACCACTATCTCTCCCCCATGCTTCAGTATTCCATCAGCTCCTGGGGATTTCCTCATTTTGACTTTCTTTATTGCTTCCACAACTTCCAACCTGCTGATTTCTTCCTCTCTTTTCACATCCCTCTGTCTCCCAGCCATTCCCCAGCCACTTACACTCACATTACTGACATTCTCTGTGTTCAACAATTCCTTAAAGGTTTCTCTTAATCTGCTCACTTTTTCTCCCTTCTCCACTAGTAATCTACCATTTTTATCCTTCACTCTCCAACTAACTTTTTTGACACCCTGTCTAACTCTCTTCACCTCTATCAAGAACATTTTCTTACATTCCCTCCACTTTACACCCAAATTCCTTCCAAATTCATCATCCACTCTATTCTTACTCTCTCTTACTAATCTTTACGCTTCTCTCTTCTGCCTCTCAACTTCTTCCACGAACATGTTTCTCATCCACTCACTATATGCTTTCTTCTTTTGTGCCACACCCTGTCTCACCTCTTCATTCCACCATGCTGTTCCGTGCACCCTCTTTCGTCTTCTCTTCACCCCACACACCACCTCACATGCTGCACAGATTTCTTTTGTGATTATCTTGCTCACACCTTCTATGTTCCCCATTTACTCCAATCCATATTTACGCAATCGCTCCTCCACTTCTCACTTATATTCTGCCTTTTTTTTTTTCCATCCTCTTGTAACTTTTCTACCCTCCTTTCCTTCCTGTCTTCTATTTCTCCATTTCATTTGGACCTTGATTCTCACCACCACCAAGTGGTGGTCAGAAAGTCGACTCCCCAACCTATACTGTATATGCTCTTGCATCCGTTATACACACCTTTCCATCCTATTATCCCCACATAATCAGTCATTGCCTTCCGTTCATTCAGTTCACCAGCCACTCTTCTCATCATTCGCCACATATACCTATGGATCATTTTGTGTCTGAGGAGGGTAGTGGCTGTCACCAACCCCCTCCATGCACAAATGTCCACTAGAGCACTGCCATTCTCATCCATCTCAGCAGGCACACCCACCGACCAACTACTCCATCCACTTTAACATTCCCTACTTTTCCATTCATATCTCCAATCGAAAACACTCTCTCATTCCTTTAAAACTTTTCCATGCACGTTTCCACATTTGTCCAGAACTCTTCCCTCACTCTGCTTGCACGATCTTGCATTGCCACATACACGCACATCATCGGCCACATTTGTAGTTCAACTTTTAATCTTACGCACACAATCTTTGAGCCAACTGACCCATACTCTCTAATATTCTCGTTCCATCCGTTACAACAATACACACTCCTTCTTTTGCCCTCTCATTCTCACCTACTCCCGCACATATACCCCATCCATAGTCCCATTCTCTCACACTCTCACCTCTCCATTTAGTTTTAGTTAATCCACAAACATCCACTATCACACCCTCAATCACCTGAACAATCTCTCTCTTTCACCTCATCATTTGCACTACTCATATTTCATGTCGTAATCCCTACCGTGTCCTTTGATCGGTCCTTAGTCGTCACTTTTTGGTTAGTCCTGGTCCGAGGCTCCTTGATCGAATTTTTAGTTAGCTGTTTTCCGGGAAAGAGGTAGTGGTTTGCCCATGTGGTGAGGAGGGAGAGCGAGAGACTAACGAGGAGAGTGTGAGTGAGCAGGAGGGGGGGCAGAGAGAGGGGGAGGCCGAGGATGAGATCGAGGGATAGAGTGGAGGTTAATACGAAAGAGGGGTGTGTGAGCTGGGGGAAGGGCAGCAAAATGGTGGGGGATTAAGGCGTCTGGCTATAGATGGTTAGGCAGTTAGACTGACAGGGCACAATACTGACAGGGGACTATTGCCATGCATTTGCCCGTCCTGGCACACCAATACCATTAACCAACACTCATGAATACTGTAAGAGTCTGTCCCACAGGGTCAATAGAAGTAGCATGTTCAATCATTAGCCATAGTTCCTGCTTTCCCTCCACCCTCCTCACTGGCTGAAAGTCATAGCCATTGTTTCGTAGTAAACTAAGACTTCTTTGGTGGAGATTGGAAGCTACTCTATACAGCAAGTGTTAGTGTCACTGCTGTCTGATTCTTGTGCATCTACCAAAACTGAAAACTACCACTACTTCCTTTGGTGCGAAACCCTAGCTACAAGTTCCCTCTAGTTACGGTCAGGACGAGGGGTAAGCAGAAATGGCCTAAGAATGCACCAACCCAGAAAACAGCAATAGCACCACATACTAACCCTCGCAGGGTCAATACCGGCAGCATGTACTGACGGTAATGACAGGCCCGGCGCTTTTCATGTTTTCCTTTCCGTGGACTTCGAAATCAGTCTATTTAATCCCAGCGAACGGTATTTATGTCAGTTTCTAAACAGATGATGAAATGAGGAAGGAAAAACAAATCAAATTTTTAAAATTCCGTACACCCGACTACAGGTGTCCTCCATTCACAAAACCTCTGAAACAGACATGAATTGATGTGGCTTGAAGCTCGGTGGGAACTAATCTGAAGAAACAATTTCCAGGGAGAATCCATTTGTGGAATGAAGGAATTCGTACAGACAGAAGTTCTGCAATATGACTGTCACAGTCGCCATGAGCGCATGGAAAGCGTGGAGAGGTGGCACAATGAATGCAACTTCGTCTGAGAAGTTGCCATAACTGTATTGAAAACAATGCGAGGGAGGCAACATTCCATCTTATGTGTATGGGAGATAGTTAATTTTAATTATTCGGTGACTATTTATTTCAATTTTTCTATTCTGATTTTTTCAATTTGTTTCAGTGCAACCTCCCACATCAATTCCACGTGGGTGAGCATTATTCGAGCTATGAGCGCATGTGACTTGTAAAATATGGTTAACTGCTCGTCAGTCAAGAAGCTACGAACTCTGTACAATAATCCAATTTTCTTTGAGGCGGTTTTAACAAGAGATCTAACGTGAGAGGTCCAACTGAGGGTAGTGTTACGCAAAACATCAAGAATTTCAATACTGGTGGATAGAGCAATACTGATTGTACTCAACATATCATAGGATTCAGGCAATATCTGTGTGTTAGTAAAACGGATATATTTGTTGTTCATGGAATTAAATGAGACAATGTTTTTCTGTCTCCATCCAGCGATCGTAGGAAAGTCTTGATTTATGGAAATTGCTGTGCTGAGTCGGGAGTTAGAGCAATCAAACTTTTCGACAATGTAGTGGAACCGTTGAAGCGTTAGGTCATCTACATACTGTATGAGTGAGTGGGATTATGGGTGACAGACAAGGGATCACTTGTATGAAGAAGGAACAGGGTTGGAGTTAGGGCTTATCCTTGTAGCCCACCGGCATTAATTGAGTGGAAATTTGAATATACATCATCTACCATTACTCTTAACTTTCTATTGCCGAGATATGAGGAGTTCAGTGGAACAAAGGACGATAGGTCACAGCTAGGTAGTTTGAATAACAGGGAATGGTGCCGCACTCTGCCAAAATCCTTAGAAATATCAAGGCCTATTGCATGGGTTACTCCACTTTGACAGATGGACTGTATGAGTAATTAGACTGGGTATGGGAAAAATGGATCTTATGGGCAAAAAGCATACTGTCTCTCACTAATTAAGTGGCTAGATTATTTCACACTGCAGTTCAATAAAGACCTACTCAAATACTGTACCAAGAGAAGATGCCCCTGGAATCATGGCTTCTCTTTCAGATGAAGTCTGCTGGGCCTTGACAGCAGGCTGTGAAGCCTATGCCCAGAGTCGGACACATAAAAAAAAAAATCTCTTCGCTGCTTGATACCATCCCAGAGTCGAATAAAATCGTGCAGAGCTAGTAATAATAAGCAACCATCCCAGAGTCGAATAAAATCGTGCAGAGCTAGTAATAATAAGTAAGAACAGTACGTCATGGTATAAAGGGGCTATAAGAAATTTGTCAGGTTTCCAGGCACAAGGAAATCCAGCAGACTACACAGCATAACTAGTCTTCAGCGATACGGCACAACTGGAAGTTCCACCAACAAATGCGGTCATGCAGCTTTTTCCTGGCATCCATGGAAGATTTCATGGTACCTACAAGTGCCTTGCGACCCTACCGGGCCACTCAGCATTTGTCCAAATGAAACCCATTTCTGAACCATGCGAGCTGTAAAGCAGCTGCCCAAATGAGAACTGTTTCTGAACAGCCATTACCACCAACACAGCTGCCATTACCACCATAATCATCAGAGCTACTACCACCACAGCTACCACCATCATCACAGTTACCACCACCACCACCGCCGCCACAGCTACCACCACCACCATCATCATCACAGCTATCACCAACGCCATCACAGCCACTTCCACCACCACCACCACCACCAACATCATCACAGCTATCACCACCGCCATCACAGCCATCTCGACCACCACCACCACCACCGCCACAGCTACCACCACCACCAACAACATCACAGCTATCACCACGGTCACCATCACCATCATCAAAGCCACCTCCCCCACCACCACCACCACCACCACAGCTACCACCCTTTTCTGCTGAATAACATCACTTGTTCGTAACATCAGTGAAGTAATTGACATCCAACTGTAGATGTGCACCCCCCCCCTCTTTTTCTGCCCCACTGTACTTTACTGTGTATGCCATATGTAACACCAATGGGCACGATTATTAGGGGACAAAACACCCCTTCAAGATATTTTAATTTACGTCATATTGAAACTAGTCCATCTGGGACCTAATTCCAACATTCCTGCCACGTTATTTCGAAATCCTTTTGCACTACACACACACACACACACACACACACACACACACACACACACACACA
>JAGKTI010039293.1:0-10585 GCA_018397915.1 Birgus latro | reverse complement strand
CACACACACACACACACACACACACACACACACACACACACACACACGCACACACACACGCACACACACGCACCTCACGCAGTCTCAGATCCCCGTCGCAACCCATCCCGTCTCCATGGTTAGCAGATGAAAGTGTGACTGCGATACCTTCTTAGTCTACTTGCAGGAGAAACGAATCATACTTTACTGTGAATCCCAACCACAGACCAAGGCAACCACAAGCGGACCACAGCCTCCACTCAAATGTCAGACTCCGCTCAAGTGTCTGAGTGCGTGCTAAACTGAGTGCCACTGCTTTCTGTACTTGGGTTGGAGAGCGTTGCAGATTTCACTGACTGATTTGATGCCATTTGTTTTAGCTGCCGGTTGGTTTCAAATAGCATTTAAAAAGAGATCTTCATTTTATCGGCTTATGATATTAACTGTGCTTGAAAATACCTAACTTGTCGAGTGAAGTGTCAAAACCTTATTGTCTGAGTTAAAGGTAAGTATCTGCAACACCACATTGTGAGGTTCTGGCAAAGTTTCTGTACTTTGCCGATTAGCTTGTATGGCACGGAGTTAATTGATATCTCTATATTTTCCATATAGCTTGGCCGTGAGGTGTATGTGATTGTGGATGTGCAGTCTGTAGTGGTGGGAGGGAGGGAGCCTTTGACGAGTTGTGATGGAGTGGTTTGAAGGCTTTTTCTTTGCTTCCTTTTGGATGAACTCTTGGTGTCTTATAAACAGACAGACAGATAGATAGACGGATAGATAGAAATAAATGATTAGAAAGGTTGATGGATGGATGGGTAATTAGACAGCTAAATAGACACAGATAATTAAGATAACTGTAGGACTTCATGTTCTCGGTGGGAAGTGGTTGTGGTAGAGAGAGTGCTGCATGCTAACCAGTGTCAGGCCCCACCACACTGCCACCTTACCCACTCAGTCGGAATCCCAGCCACGCAGCTCTCTCTGCTCCCCCATCCGTCTTCATAACACGCAGTCGTCACCTTACACCCTCACTCACACACTCACCCCTCTCGCCTCCCCTCCCCCACTCCCTCTGTCTCTCCTCCATGTCCTTCCCCTCTCTCTCTGACACCCTCTCCTTCACCCATCATTTCCTTACTCCAGTCTATATTCGTTTTTCCATCTATCTCTTTCCTTCATATCCTTCTGTTTCCTCTACATTTATTCTCTTCCCTCTCCACCTCCAGAATACTCTCTACATCTCTCTTTCCATGACGACATTTTCTTATCTCCACTTTCGCCCATTTTCCTCCACCTCTCTCTTTTCTCTCCATCCTCCTCCTTTCTTTCCACCCCCGTCTTTCCTCCACTATCCCCATTTTTCTCCAACTCCTTCCATTCTTTTCATTCCGCTCTCTTTCTTCCACCCTCCCTTTTCTTGCCACCTTTTCTTTCATCTATCTGCTTTCTTCCCTGTCCCTATCTCCCTCTGCCATCCTCAGCGCCCCCTTGTCTCCCACTTCCACTCTTATCTCGACCACCCCTATCCACTTCCTCTTCCCCTCTTCTCATTCCTCCGTTCCTTCCTTCTTTCCTCCTTCGTTCCTCATCCCTGAACACCTCCTCCAACCTCCTTCCTTTTATTTTTCACCCCCCTTTCCACTTCCTGCTTTCTCCTCTCCACCTTCCTCTTTCTTCCTCTCCACCTTTCTCTTCCCTCCTCTCCACCTCCACAGCCTCCTTCGCCACCCGATCTTTCTCCCTTCCTTCAGAGGTTGGGGACATCAGTCAGGTGGGGGGGCGCGTCACAACACAGGAAGCCCACGTCACCACAATTACCACCTGCTTTCATCATGGCACTGTTCTCCCTAATACTCTCCTCGTCCCTCGTCATTCCTCTCTTTTATTCTGTCGTCCTCTTCTCCCTCCTAGGATCCATTCATCTCCCTGCTCTTCTTCCCAGTCCCTCAGTTATTCTCTGCTTTCTCAACCCTCTTCTCCTTTCTACGATCTTCTTCTTTCATCGATACTCATTTCTTTCCCCAGACGTTTAACTATTCTTGTGTTTCCTTTTCATCCCTACCTACTTGTACCATGATACTGTTCTTACTCATTTTCTTGTTCCTCCGTACCTCTCTGCTTTCTCTATCTCATTCTCCTTTTTGTTTTCGATTTTCTTCCATCGATCCACAGTTCTTTCTCAGGATCATTCACTGCTTCTCTTGCCCTTCCTCTCCTTCCCTCTGTTCTCTTCTCCTTTCTTTCGTCCTTGTTTTTCTTCTGTCCGTCTTTTCTTCCTTCCATCCTTCTCTGCCTTGTATCCTCCTCTCCTGCCTTCCATCCTGCTCTTCTCCTTTCTGTCCTTCTCTCCTTCCTTCTATCCTCCTCTTCCCTTCATTATTCCTTCTTCCCCTTGGTCTTCATCTCCTTCCTTTGATTCTAATTACTGTCTCTACACTTATCATCTTCCTTCGCTCCTCCTTAACCTCCTGTCCGTGGTCGGCCCCAGTCACTCTCTTGCTTCTTTGATAACTTTTTCCAAATCTTTCTCGAAGAAATTTTTTAATATTCCATCAGGTTTCATTTGTTCCACTCCTGTTTCGTTTCATTTTCATCTATCGTTTGTTCTTTCCGTTGTTCATTCCTCCTTATTTTCCCAGTTTCCCTTGTTCCCTCTTGTTTTCTTTCTCCCTCAGTTTTCCAGTGTTCCAAATCTTTTCCCCTTAATTTCCTTATTTTTTCGTTCCACCTGTGATTCTGGATTGTTCCTTCCTCATTTCTTTTTACTAGTCTTCCCTTCGTTCTTTCCTCATTTTACATCTCTCTCTCTCTCTCTCTCTCTCTCTCTCTCTCTCTCTCTCTCTCTCTCTCTCTCTCTCTCTCTCTCTCTCTCTCTCTCTCTCTCAGCCGCGTCACCTGTTTAGGAAACTCGTCGCGTTCATTACCCCCTCGCCGATATATTACCCCGGCCCGTGATGAAGACCCTCAAACTTATCGGCTCCATAAGTCTCGGTGGCTCCTGTGGCTCCTTATGGTTGATGAATAGGCGCCTTAATAGCAGATAGATGTAGAAATAACCGAGGAAAGAAACAGATGGTGAAGCTGGAGGAGAGGAAGAGGCACCCGTTTTTCCAGGGTTACTGAACACACGCATGCAGTGACTGTAGAAACTTTGGGTAGGTGAACAGGTGCATGTAAAAGCAGACAGATGTAAAAAAAAGAAAAAACTAAGGAAAGAAATGGATGGAAAAATAGGAAGAGAAGACAGTGGGCCCATTTCTCCAAATTTCTGAACACAAAAACGCAACTTGTGACTAAATTTGCAGTTGCGTGTGTTTATTATTATTATTATTAGTATTATTTATTTATTTATTTATTTATTTATTTATTTATTGATGAATAGACGCCTTTGTACGAACAGATTCAGGCAGGAACAATCAGTGAGGGAAGAAGGAAAGAAATGAAAAAAGGAAAATCGGAGAGATATGCCAGCAGTCTTCTGAAATATTTTAAAAACGCAAATTGCAGTATATTTTGTGAATGGCTTACGTTTAAAGTGACGTCTTTAGCCATTCAACACGACGATTACGTTTCTGGCTTAACTGCTTCACTCTAAGAACGTACATTTTTTTTTCTTGCTTGCTCCAGACGTATTTAATTGTCTTGGGGGAGACTTTTGAGCTGAGGAAGTTAGATACGGCCTTAATTTACTCCTTCACTAAAAGAAAAAAAAAATCCTTGTCTGAATAAAATCGTCTGGAGATAGAAAGAATAAATCGAAAAATCGTCTGGAGATAGCATGAATAAATAAATCAGTCGTTTGGAGAGTGCAAGACCAAATCATTAAATCGTCTGGAGATAGCAAGAATAAATCATTAAATCGTCTGGAGATGACAGGAACAAGTCAATAAATCGCATCACAGGTTTGAAGGTGTTAACTTACATTGCCAGACGGTTTTATTCAGCAGAGGAAGAGTCACTTGAGCCGAGGGGCATATAAAACATCGTCGTTAACTCCTTCACAACAAGGACGACTTTTTACACGCCATGAACTCCTATGATTTACCTGGGCTGAGTAAAGTAATTGGTCGTTAAATAAAAAATAAAATACCAGAGTTCAGTCAGTGCGATGAAATTATTGTAGATTACTTGATTGCTTTATACCATTTGACTACGCAGGGTTTCTCAGCTTAAAAAAATAAATAAATGAATAAAAGGTGTAGGAGTTCGTGGATCCATTGGTTAAAGCCCTTAGCGTGGTGAGAGATGTGTGGTGTGGTGTGGTGTGGTGTGGTGTGGTATAGTGTGGTGTGGTTTCCTTAAAGTCGCTAACTCTACGGTAGTAAAGCATCGCGTCCGAAAATCGTTAGTGAGAGACAGATGGAAAAAGCTGCACCTAGCAATGCTCTCGTATCAAAAAATCACCTGCGGATTATAAAATGGAATATCGAGGTTTAAACATCGCAGTGGGTAGGTTAAATTTTATTCTTGTTTCTGTAAAGTGATTATATTCAGCCTGGAAAATCTCTCGAAACGAATGGGTTAACAACAAATGAAGCACAGGAAACTAGAAAGGAAACTGATGAGAAAATTGGAAAAGTGGAAGAGGCAGAGGCAATCTTCTCTCCAAATTATAATCCCCAGTTTCTTGTCGCACATATGCAGCTTATAATTAAAAAAAAAAAAATCTGTCTGTTTGTATGGATGGAAGCTTTAGTAATGGATGTATGGGGCTGGAAAAGATCTCATAAATCAAAAAAGATTCCAGAAGCGCAAAGCCAGGTAGGCATATAGATACACATCCACGCAGAGAGGATTCGAGGCCACCCTTGTTGAAAAAGAAGATTAAGTGACCCCACAGTTGTCAGTATTAGGCACGGCGAAGGGACAGGAGATGAAGGAGGAGGAGGAGGTGGAGGAAAGTCGAACAAGATGGACAAGGAGAACAAGATAGAGCAGGAGGAGAAAGGCGACCAGAAGGAACAAGATGAACACGAAAGAGCAAGAGTGTACAAGGTGGAGAGTGAGGGTATTAGAAAGGGGAGAATCAGGGAATATGTGAAGAGGTTTGACGCTTGGCTGAAGACTGGAATTGTATAAGGAAAATTAAATACCCCTACGCTTTAGAGTTTCAAGTGATTTTTTTCCCAGTTTAACAGTAGAAGAAAAGACAGAATGGTGAAGTGGAAAAGGGGAAATACAAAACAAATGGAAAACTAAGGAAATATGAGTTAGAAAAAGTTACGAAGTTCCGCCGGGAAGGAAATAAACATTAAGGTTAGCCCAGGAAGGCAGGGGACACTTGGTTTTAAATTATACACACAAATCTTATCCAGTAATCTTGGACCGAGTAAGCCAAGAGTGGGAAGGCGAGGAACCGTGAAAATACTGGAGTGTTGGACGGGGGGGAGTGATGACATTAAGACCATTCTGTGAGGTGCCGGAGTAGGGGGAGGAGGAGGGGGCTTAAGTGGTCCTTGGTCTGTGTGGGGCGAGGGAGGAGAAGGAGGACGAGTGTGTGAGAGGACTGAGGATTAATGGAGTGTGGGAGAGAGGATAAATGTGAATGATGGCACAGGAGAAAAGATGGAAGGGGAGTAGAGGGACGAAGTTTAGAGCAGTGATAAAGAGGGGGTGACTGAAGTGAGGATTTTAATGAAGAAAAATGGGAGAGGCTGAGGCAGAAGTAGATATTACGAAGCTACATCCGCAAAAGAGTAAATAAATAGAGATATAGTGAGAAGGAAACTAAGAGATGATAACGAACTGAAAATTAATAAGCACGTGATTGAAGTGAAGAAAGAATGGATTTACACCACCATCATCATCATCATCATCATCATCATCATCATCAACAACATCATGCTCCAATTTCCTATGGTCATACGACTTGGAAAAAATCAGAAGTACCGTTCTTTGGTCTATTTACGGGTATATGTCAGATAAGAAATCCCAGAAACAACTTTCTTCTTGTGCCGTAGGAGGTACCAGGCTACTTGCCGCGTGAAGTGCTGGTGGTGAGATCAGAGCATACCTAGATTAATATATGAGAGAGAGAGAGAGAGAGAGAGAGAGAGAGAGAGAGAGAGAGAGAGAGAGAGAATTAATACAAGTAAACCAGACCTTTACAAATGCAAACACGACTGCTTCTCACCCGACATTTCACTGGAGACATTATATGAACCTAATCCCGGGTTCGACGGGTGGGTGGTGTTGTGAGGGGGCGAGGAGGACACAGAGGGCGGCTTAGAGGTTCGGATCTCACAGACAGAGGATCAGGAGGGGCACAACCTGAATATTTAGATAGGATGCCAAGCGCTGGGATGGAATTGGATCACTCTGAGTATAACAGAGGATCGGAGTGCCCGTGGGATCGCGTTAAGAAGACAGATGCCGTGGGTTGATTCTTTGGTTGTAGGTCAGAGAAGGAAATTTGTTTGACTGACTGGTATTTCTGTGGATGTACCCTTCGAGAGAGCTATGATTTTTAAGTCACACTGATGAATTATTTGACTGACTGATTGATTGACTGACGTTGACTCATCACGATATAACGGGTTGGTCATTAACACCGCAAAACAAAGGTAAATAAAGGACACATCCGTATAATCATCATCATCATCATCATCCCAGCCATAATGCATACCTAAAATGTTCGTTTAGGTAGAATCCAATAACAAAGAAAGGGAAAGCAATTAGGAAGGTCAGTAGGAACATACAGCCCTGACATTCCCACCGTGATTTAAGTTTTTTCCCCTTCCCTCCAGTGAGTAATCTTCTTTTTAGCTTCTTTCTGCTTACTCCAGACGATTTTATTAAGCTTAGGAGAGATATTTCGAACTGGAGGGGTTAGATACAGCCTTCATTAGTCCATTCTATACAAGAAATATCATTTAGGAAATCGTCTGGCAGTGGCCTGATTAAAATGCAAAATTTTTCATTGGAGTGTAGGAGTTAACCATACGGCCGTACTACCTATTCGCTGCCATTACAAGCAAGTCCACTACAAGCAAGTCCACAACAAGCTGTCCCGTATTTGTGGAGTCACCCCGACCGCGCCTTGCTTCCCTTCCTCACTTCATCTCTCTTTCCTCCCATTTAATCCCTCGCTCTAAACTAATCGCATTTTTCCATAGCTCTCTTTTGTAGCGGGGTAGTTATTATTTTCTCCCCCTCGTCTTATGCCTGCCGTTTTTATGCCCCGTCCGCTGGGCATATACCGACCCCCCTCCTGCCCGTGTTTAAGATATGATTTAATCCGCTATTGTGTATGGTGTTGGAATGCCCTTGGTATGTAAGGACTCCGTTATCCTCCCTCTCTCTCTCCTTTCTCAGTTTTTCTTTAATTTTCTTTTTCTCCCATGTTCTTCCTCCGTTCATAATTAATCTTACATTCTCCTCCTTCTCTGCCTCCTCCCTGCTATCATGTTTTTCTTCGGTATTATCCTCTGAATTTCCCGTTTTTCTCCAACCCATGGACTCGTACCCGCCTTTATCCTTCTCTACCTTTAGCTTTCCCTCTTGCATTGCTTTTATTCTAGGCTCCTCCTAATCTTCTCTGTACTCCTGTTCATCCCTAACTTCCCTGTTCTGTCATACTCCTCTTTTTTCTTCTTTTGCTTCACTGTTCATTTTCTTCCTCTCATTCTGAATCCCCAATCTGTCACTACTATTTATCAACATCACCGGCTTCCATCACACACAGGCGCACCTCATCTCTTCTCATCACCCCTCATATTCATTTCCTACTTGCACTTTCATCTATTTTCCAATCCTTACATACATTTCTTTTCTTGTAGCCGTTATCCATTTGCTCCTCTTCGATCCTCCACTTCTGGTTCGTTTCCCCCCACTCCCTCTCCATCTGACTTGCCTCTTCCCCTTCCCTCTCATCCTCCTCTCTCCCTTCCCTCATTTCCTTCCTTCATTCCATTCCTCCTTTCCATCCCCAAACACCTTCCTTCTCTTCCTTCCCTAATTCCCGGCCTCCCGTCACAGTCAGACTCACCTCATTTCCTCTCATCATCTTTCATACTCTTTTTTCCTCCTTGTTATCCTCCTCCCTCTTTTCTCATTTCCTTCTGCTACTATTCCTCTCTCCTCTCTCCACTCCAGTCCTCCTCTTTTTCATTCCTTCCGCTGCAGTTTTGTCTTTTGTCATTCTCTCCTATCCTCCTCCTTTTCACTACCCTCCCATCCATTCCATTTCCTTTCCCGTCCTTCATCCCATCCCTTCCTTCACCCCTAAAGACCTTCCATCTTTTCCTACGTTAATCCCCCGTCTCCCATCGCAGTCAGCCTCACATCGTTTCTTATCATCAATTTTCATTTTTCTTCTCTTCCTCTTCTCTTCCTTCTCCATTCCCATCCCCCTCCACCTATCAGCCCACCCCTCTTCCCTTCTCCCCTATCCTTCCTGTTTCGTCTCCTTCCTTCCTTCATTCCTTCTTTCCTCTTTTCCTTCCCTGTCATTCTCGCCTTTTGTCTTCCTTCCTATCCTCTCCCTTTCCCTCCCTTCATTCCTCTTCTTATCTCTCCGTTCCTTGCTTCTGTTTTCCTTCCCTCCCTTTCCCCTTTTTTAATTTCCTTCCTGTTCATCCCCTTTCCATTACCTTCCATCCTCTCCTTTTCTCTCCCATCCCATCCTGCCCATTCCCTTCCATTCTTTCCTCCCTTTCCTCCCCATTTCGCTCCCGTCTCTTTCTCCCTCTTCCCATACTCTCTCATCGTCTCCCCTTTTTTATTCCTCTCATCCTCCGTTTCCCTTCCTTCCTGTCGTCCCGTTTTCTTCCCTTCCCTCTTATCCTTTCCTTCCCTTCCTATCCATCCCTCACATTTCCTCCATCCTTCCCTTCCCGTTTTTCTGCTATCCTCCTTTTTCTGTTTTTTTCCCATCATTCCCCTTTCTCTTCTCCCCCATCATCCATTTTAACTTTCCCTTACTTCCCGTCTTTCTCTTCCCTTCCATCTTCCTCCTTTCCTTGTCCTTTTACTATCTACTGCTTCCTTCCCTTCCATTTTCTCACTTTCCCTTCCTTCTCGTTTTTCCCCTGCCATTTCCCTCCCAGTCTACTAATTTCTTGTTCTCTCATCCGTTCCTTTTCTCTCCTTTTTCTGCATCTTTCTATAACCTCATCCATCCCATCATCTCTTACCTTCCCATCCCTCTTTTGACTCACCTCACTCCCTCTCCTCCCCATCCCACAGATCTTGCTTCTAAGTTCTTCACCCCACCCACCCTCCCTTCCCATCCTTTCTTCTTTTCCTTCCCCTTTCCCTCCCTGTTCTTCTTTCTTTCCATCCTTCCTTCTTCCCCGCCCTTCCATCAGTCCTTCATCCCAACAGTTTCTCCCATTCCTCCTAACAACCTTCTCCTCTTCCTTCACGCCCCTCTCCTCTTTCCTCACGTACCTCTCCCCTTCCGTCCCACCCTAACCTTCCCAGCCATTCCTCCCCACTTTCCCTTACCTCCCCACCACCACGGCCACCCCACAGCACACGCATTTGTCCGCGCGAAGGTCCCCCAGACGCCAAGAATTCGCAGGATCCCAGGTTTATTGGATCACAGTTTTCTGCGGCTCTCCTGGGAACGCCGCGGGAATAATCAGGGGAGGCATTTTTTCCGGGCGCGAATGAGATGGAGGTGAAAGAGAGAAAAAGAAAGAGAGAGAAAAAAGTAAGAGAGAGTGTGGGGGAGAGGGTGTGAGAATTCATTTAGAGGGTGTTGGGCGCGTCTCCAGTCCTTAGATCAGAAGATGACTGGCTCTTGCTGCCTGGTTGTGGGTTTCATTTGTGGGTTTTGGGGTTCTTTTTTTAATGGTTAGTTATTCACGTAATGACAGTGGAGAGAGAGAGAGAGAGAGAGAGGGAGAGAGAGACGTAACCAGAGCCACATCACAGTACACGACGGAATTATACATCACACCTGGAATCCACCTCACACCACACCCCGCCACACTTGAGACAATTTAGATCACAAAGGCAGCTCCACCACACCTCACAACACCACGAGACATTGCCAGATCACTCACACAGCCACACCCCTCCACAAAATTAACACATTACACCACACCACATCACACCATATCACTGTCCCTTATAGCAAGAAGCCACAGTACACAAGGGAGCCACAGCACTCGAAAATGGGCGCATTACACCACACCACACCACACCAAACTGCATCACTGTGAGAAGCCGCAGCACACTAGGAAGCCACACCATCCCAGGCATCACACCACGCCACACTGCACCACATCAGCGAGCCATACTACACCAGGGCATCACATCACATCACACTGCACCGTAACAGGAGCCACACCACACCAAAACATCATGCCACAATAAACGGCAGTACAGCAGGGAGCCACACTACAGCAAGTCACAACAAGGAGCACCACACCACAGCATCACACCACATAACACCAAGGTATCACACTGCACACCTACACACCACGCAACACCACAGTAAGAAGCCACATTACACAACATCACAAAAGAAAGCCACAGTATACCAAAGGATCGTACCACACCACACCAGGGTATCATACTGCACCACATCACAACACAGAAGCACATCACATCAGAGCCACACCACACCACATCACAGCAGAGCCACACCACACCACAT
>JAGKTI010039292.1:0-10585 GCA_018397915.1 Birgus latro | reverse complement strand
ACGATTATATTCAACAATCTCAATCAATTCTATTAGCAAAGAAAATAATTAAGGCTATATCTAACCTCTCCAGTTCGAAAAGCCTCTCCCTAAGCTGAATAAAGTCGACTGGATGTGGCAAGAATAGGTAAAAAAAAAGAAGTCATGTGATTCAAGGGATTAATGTATCTAGAAATATTGGCAGCCATTGTTTGACCTTGTCCCCACTACAGCTGAACCCCATATATATCTGACACCAGTCACTTTTTTTCTCACACTGACTGGCACCACCACTCCACCCTACCTCTCCCTACCTCAGTATGTTGTCTCTTTCTCAGGTCCTCTTCCTGGCACTGGCTTATCTAGCATCCAGCACAGGTCAGCCTGGTTTACAGTCCATTCGCTTTAACCTGGCATAGATTTTTTCCTTTTGCAGTCTATTTCTTCAACTAATGTATTTTCTGCCATCACTGGCCTCAATACTAACAAGGCATATGGGCCTAATAGGGTCCCTCCTGTTATCCTCAAGGTCTGTGGATCTGTGCTTACACCCTGCCTAGGTAAACTCTTTCGCATATATCTGTTAACTTGTACTTTTCCTTACTGCTGCAAGTTTGCTCTCATTCACTGTGTCCCAAAGAAGGGCGATCATTCTCAGTCCTCTTGCTATCGGCCAATTGCTTTAACATCTTGTATTTCAAAAGCTTTTGACTCTATTCTTAAAAAAAAAAAATGCATCTTTCTTATCACAACTTTCTTTCTGATCCTCAGTATGGGTTCCGCCAGGGATGATCCACTGGCGATCTTCTCACCTTCCTTTCAAACTCCTGGTCATCCTTCTTTCGGGACTTTGGCGAAATCTTTGCCATTGTACCTGGCATGTCAAAGGCTTTCGATCGAGTCTGGCATAAATCTATAATCTCCAAACTGCCCTGTTATGGTCTCTATCCTTCTATCTTTGCCTTCATCTATAGCTTCCTTTCTGGTCTTTCTATAGCTGCTGTTGTAGACGGCCGCCATTCTTCTCCTGGATCTATCAACAGAGATGTTCCTCAGGGCTCTGTCCTATCACCAACTCTCTTCTTTTTATTCATCAATGACCTTCTAAGTTGTACATCTAAGCCTATCCACTCAAACGCTGATAACTCCACACTTCACCTTTCCATTACTTCCCGCAGCGTCCACCTCAGCAGTTACTTCAGCAAACAAGAGATGAGGCTATGGCACACCTAATGTCTGACTTGGCTCATATCTCTGATTGGGGTAAAAGTAATCTTGTTTTTAATGATCAAAAACTCAGTTCTTGCAGCTATCAACCCGACAAAATCTTCCACAAGAGTATCCTCTAATTTTTAACTATATCCAACTCAATCTTGCATCATCTTTAAACATACTTGGGGTTTCATTCTCGGAGGATTTGCCTTGAAAATATCATGTTACCTCTCTTATGAAATCTGCTTCCAAGAGATTGGGTGTGCTAAGCCGACTCTGTGTCTTCATTACCCCTGTGCATGTGCTGACTTTACACTCGGATTTTATTCGCCCCTGTGTAGAGTACAACTCTTATGTGTGGGGAGGCTCCTCACATACAGGTCTTCTTAACAAGGTCAAAGGCTTTTTGTCTCATGAACTCTCCTTCTCTTACTGGTTCCCTTCAACCTCTGTCTCTTTGTCACACTGTAGCATCTCTATCTCTGTTCTATCGTTACTTCAATGGTCACTGCTCCTCTGGACTGTCTGCTTGCATCCCTCCACCACTACGGCTGGTGCATAGCATCTGTCTAGCAACAAACTTTCATCCTTTGCTGTTCAACTCTAACCGTTACTCCCAGGTCTTTATGTATACAGCAGGTCATCTCCGAAACTGTCTCCCTCTGTCTATATTTCCTACTGCCCATGATCTCCAGTCTTTCAAATGCAGTGTGTCCAGGCATCTCAAATGAATGGATCGTGAATTTGGCTCTCTCTTTTCTTGTTTTTGTTTTTTTTGGAGAGAACAACCTTGCAGGTTCCTGGTCTTTGGGTCCTTCTTTCTTACATAAAAAATAATTTCCCATTGTTCAGTGGCAGAATAAGATAATGCTGCAGCTGTGTGTCCTTTCCATAGCACATCTTCGAGCATAGCAACATACTCTATCTATCTATCTATATACCTAGGCTGCTTACCCCAAGAAAAGGGAGGTAGCCGAGACAGGTCAGCACACTACCAATTAACTCATCCTCTCATACACATTCATTCGCATCTTAGCCCTAAAGGGGAGAAGGGACAGATCCTCACCGTACCACACCGCACGAGGGTCAACTACACAATGCAGTCAGTGACATCCGCAGCAGGGCCCGACAGCAAAGCTGGTTTACCCCTGCCACATCATACTCAAGTGTTAATATCTTGTTACAGGTCAGCATTAAAGATAGAAAGACAGCAATTTTAGACCAAGTTAAAGTGAACGGAGTATATAATCTGATCACCTCTACGGGTCTTAAACTTTGCCATGTATCCTGTCTTGCTGACCTTATGCTGTTATGTGACCACTCATACTGACCTTAAGCTGTCATGTGACCACTCATACTGACCTTAAGCTATGTGACCACTCATACTGACCTTAAGCTGTTATGTGACCACTCATACTAACCTTAAGCTATGTGACCACTCGTACTGACCTTATGCTGTTATGTGACCACTCTTACCTACCTTATGCTGCTATGTGACCACTCACACTGACCTTATGCTGTTATGTGACCACTCATACCACTCACACTGACCTTATGCTGTTATGTGACCACTCATACTGACCTTATGCTGTTATGTGACCATTTGCATTGACCTTTTTCTATAAAATTTTCTGTTTTGGTCTAAATGGTCCACAATTCATGGATAGACATAGGCGTTTCTCAACCTTTTTAGCCCAGTGACGATTTGCATTTTGTTTTTGCTACTCCCAGACGACTGCATTCAGCTGAAGAGGAAACATGTCACGATGGAGGGGTTAGCGGAAGGTATAGCTAACCCTTCCACTTCAAAAATCCTTCCCATAGCTGAGTAAAACTATCTATAGACAGCAAAAATAAAGCCTAAATTACGTCCTCGCAGTGAAGAGGCCAAGAACACCACAAATAAAATGATTCTGTAAAGCCCACGAGTAAAAATAACTACTAAATATTGGAGAACTTATTTTTCGAAAGTAAGTAGAGCCAAATTTTTAACCTAACTCCTTTCTATATATCACAAACCTAAGAACATCAGTTAATATGCTCTCTTAAAATAAAAAACAATCCACTATTTTATCACCAACATGGAACAATATTGGCAAAATAACTATGAGCTGTTACTGTGACCTGATATTCTTGAAGACTTGCATTCCCCATCATTGAGAAAATCGGATAACCTCAGTCTATGAAATATGTTTTTTTTTTTTTTTAATATAAGGAAGAAGGAATCAAAGGTCAGAAGCCCGCAAGTTCGCTCCCTCAAAAAAAGAAAAAAAAAAGGTAACAGAACGGCAAATGTACTGGGATCACACTACAGGTATGGACGAGTTCTTTACAGGTGTGTGTGGAATTATATCCCAACAGAAGTTCACTCGTGGTATGTGGGGAAGCATCATACCCCTCCACACAAGGTTACTATGGGTATGTGGGGAAACATTATACCCCCCACAAGTTTACTATGGGTATGTGGGGACGCATCATACCCCACACATGTTTACTATGGGTATGTGGGGAAGCATCATACCCCTCCACACAAGGTTATTATGGGTATGTGGAGAAGCATCATTCCCCCACAAGTAAGTTTACTATGCGTATGTGGGGAAGCATCAAACCCAACACACAAGTTCATTATGGGTATGTGGGGAAGCATTATACCCCCACACGTGTTTACTATGGGTATGTGGGGAAGCATCATACCCCCACACACAAGTTCACTATGGGTATGTAGGGAAGCATCATACCCCCGAAACATGTTCACTATAGATATGTGGGGATGGGCCTCAGCCAACACATATTTCAGCACCCCACTACCAACAGGAAGTAAGCAGGCGAGTTTGATGTGCACCACCTATGATGTTTCTATACTAATTAAAGTCAAGAGAGAGGGCGATGTTCCCAGCCCTTCATTATGTTGAAACTCGTGACTGCATCATAGCCAGGTATAAAAGACCTCATACTACCTGTCTAAACTCACTTTTTTTTTTTTTTTTTAATTAAAGCTTAAATGCACTTGAGAGGTTGGTGATGACAGGCCGAATGCAACATATCTGAATAACATCATTGTATTTCAAATAATTACCGGTAATGTGAATCGAAACTGGTAATTATCTGAAATACAACAATGTTATTCGGACAAGTTGCATTCGGCCAATCATCATCAGCCTGTCAAGTGCATCTTTGCCTCGATAAAAAAAAAAAAAGTGTGTGGGTAGGACTGATTTGGTTATTTAAAATGGCAGCAAATATGTCGGTATAAAATAATGTGCTTGCGTTTAAATCTTTCAGTATGACGTTAATTACATAGGTGTCAAATATGCCCTTGTGTGTGTCAAGAATATGGCGTAAATGATATGGTGGAAAAAATATGGTGTACGATAATTGGTGCAAAATGTATAGTGTATCCAGTTAATAGCCCTTCTTTAGAAATTTACCAGGCGATCTAGTGTTTTGCGGGGACGGCTCAATCTACTGACGTGAGCTGGTTTTGGCAGGGGGATCAGAAAGTGGGTAAATGACGCACAATAGACATTAAACGGGAAGGGGTACCTTATATATGGGCCACCCTGTGTAGTATAAAGCTCTCTCTCATAACAGATTGCGTCTGTATAGTGTAGTAATCCTCCTCTCCCCCTAAGACCAGATAATACATTGATGTGAAATTTGTCCATGTGTTTAAATTATGCGGTGGAAAAATAGAATCAAGGGGGAAAAAAATGGGCAATGTCAGAATGGGCCTCTGGTGGAAAATAGGTGGATGTGGAGGTTGATCCCTTGGGCACATAGCTGAAGATGACCTTATGTATTTTTTTTTCTTTAATCAAAAGATCTGGGTTCCAGGCCTCTACTGTAATATCTCCACAACATTAATGCCTTTCATCTGTCAACAGTCTGAGATTTTACGTAGTTAATATTGTTTCCTTCATTTTATCAATCAGCTGATCAGTACTGTCTCTCTCTGTCTCTGTCTCTGTTTCTTTCTCTGTCTGTCTGTCTGACTGTGTCTCAACAATTCTGATTTAGACTGAATCCTTCACTACAATAGGCCCATTCTAAGCTGAAAAAATCGTTTGGCAGTAGAACGAATAAAATCAATATATCATCGTACTGAAAAAAATAAAAATGAACATTCTGTGAACAGTACATTCAAGGAGGGACTGTGCAGGAGTGGGAGGAGCCAGGAGGAAATGGCAAGTAATCAAGGGAAAAGTAAGGGATTTAAAGAGGAGCGCAAATTTTGACGGGTGTGGGGAGAATGAGATATTGACGAATTTCGGAGGGAGTAAGAGGGTGTTTTGGAAGGAAGTAAATGGTGTTAAAAGAATAAGAGAACGAGTGAGTGATGCAGCATGGGGAGTGAATGGAAAAGTTGTAACAGGCTTTGATGAGGTGAAACGGAAATGGATTGAATATTTTGAATGACTGTTTTTAATGTGTATGTGGCAGCTCATGAGATAAAGTGCTGTATTAGCTAAGTGGGATCATTTCACAGTACAAAATGGCCATAACAAGAAGAAGAGAAATTATAATCGCACTAAATAAGTTAATGGAGATTGTGTCTAACTCCTTTACTACTAGACATTTAAGTTAGAAAACAAATCCCGCACTAACCAGAAAATTAAAGCCTACTGGACAGGCAACTTGAGCAGACGAATTCAAGACACTTCTCAGACATTGCTTCTCATACGTAATTACATGTACTTTTATATGTTTGTATCTGTAACTTATATGAAATGAATTACAGAACAGACAGGCTTTGGGAAATGTTAATATCCTCTGGCGAAAGGATGTAATGCGTGCGTGCGTGTGTGTGTGTGTGTGTGTGTGTGTGTGTGTGTGTGTTGAGATGTATGCTTATGTTAATGTGTGTATGTGTGTTTAGATGTATGCTTATGTTAATGTGTGTATGTGTGTTTAGATGTATGCTTATGTTAATGTGCGTATGTTTACGTGTTAATGTGTGCCAATGTGCGTGTGTGTTTAAATGAATTATGGATATGTATGTGCTTCTGCGTTACCTACCGTGTCGTGGGAATCAGCCAAGGTGGCCTCAAAAGATATGACGTTTTCCCTGCTTTATCTCGGCACAGTACATCACAGTATCATCGCACGATTTAACTTTTCTTTGTGCAACTCTGGACATAGACTTGATCAATGCTTCTTAAATTGTAAATCATGACACCCTGAGGAACCATACTGTATTTTTTAGAGAGCTAGGGGGAAATTTTTAAGTGTCAGGAACAACTGGAGAGAGAGAACTATATATACATTTTCAAGAGGCAAAATTTTTTGACAAATAATACTACTGTCAAGCAGCTCGTGCACATAAAGGCAAAGCAAAATTAATTCCTTAAATTTCGAAGTGACACATTTGCCCGTGATAAGCAGAAAGAAGAGCATGGAAGAACTAGGGGTGAGGAACGTTACAGCATACAGGCTGCCTCTGGATCTACCTCTACGATACCTTACAATGGATACTGAACGGAGGTCTTGCTAATCTTCTAAGTCCAGACTGTCACTGTCAGATCCTGGGGAGCTCAGAGTCTCAGACTTATGTGGCAGCCCGAGGTGGTCGATAATGACTCCAAATTTTTATTGGTCTCGTCTGGCTACTGTATCTTCACGAAGCAGAGTTTTCCAAGCTGCTAGCCATCATAATGAAAGAATGTAAGTGGTTCCACGTGGAAGAGGATCGCTTCTTTGCTCTTACTGTCTTTTTAACCAATGATAATCCAACTGGCAGCAAAAATGCAACTTCAGAGTCCAGGAACACCAAGTTTTAGTTCACTTTCTGAATATTCTTTAACGAGCAAGCAGTGCATCTCTGTGTTTCATTACCAGAACTGTTAAAATTATATATCAAAAATATTCATTCGAAAGAAGACGCATTGCTTCTTCAACTGAGGATGCAACTGGAGATCACGAATGTATTCATATTTTGTCCTGGAGGCCACAGAATGAAGAAACTTGGGAGCCACTGGTTTGTTTTCATCTGAGGGAACTGGGTCACTTCTACAAGCTGAAATTCGATGAATCTTCGTTATGACGTAGAAATGAGTCTCCTTGGTTACTAATCAAATATACCTTCCAATTGGACTGCACTTGGCCATCAATGAGCTGGAAAGTGTTAGGGATGTTATAAGAAGAAAACAAACCAACTATTGTTATTTCCCCGATGTCCAGGAGTCCTCCAATTTAACGCACACGTTCACATGTCACCACTTCGGCTCTAACATCCGCAGTCCATTCTGGTTCACGGTATTAACGGTGGTGTTGTTGGGTCTTTTGGATGATCAGTAATGGCTGTTTTAATGAAGTTCAAATAATCAAACTGCTCCCTTCCCCAGCACAGTATCGAACTCGCGTGCTTTCGAACAGCATGTCACTTCTCTAACCATCAAATTTTTCATTCATAATAGATAAAAAGAAAAGTGGGACGAAAGCTTAGATTAATGGCTGTAGACTGAACAAGGGGTCGCTAAAATAATCAGTCTTGCCAAGTCTCATTCTTCCGCGAAACTATGACCCAAAGTAGTCATTGTTACATCCAGGTCCCTAATATTACTGCTGGGTGAACAGTGACAAGGGGCAAATAAACTAAGTCCACCAGTCTGGCACGCTTGAAAAAACTTTTTACTGTATTTTACTGTGTCATCATTGCCTCCTCGATTTTTTTTTTTTTCACTTTGGTGGTCGTGTACTTTATTTACATTTTTTTTTATTTTTATGTGTCCGACTCTGGGCATAGGCTTTGCAGCCTGCTATCAAGGCCCAGCCGTCCTCCTACATACCATACACCTCTACATGTCACCACTTCGGCGCTAACACCCACCGTCCATATTGAATACATGCTAGGGCTGTCTCATACAGGACTGGTGTATTGGTATTAGCGGGGTTATTTTTACGACATGTCGGCGGGTCTTCTGGTAGATCAGTAAAGCCTGATTTAATGAAATTCAAATCCTTAAACTATTCCCTGCCCCAGCGAGGATTCGAACCTGGGTCCCTCGGGACTGCAAGCCAACTCTCTACCGATCGAGCTATATGTATGTATATATGTATGTTTTTATGTATGTTTGTATGTATGTATGTTTGTATGTATGTAAGTATGTACGTGAGTCTGGGCATCGATTTTACAGCCCAGCCACTGAGTCCCAGTAATCTTCCTTATGTGCCACACACCTACACATGTCATCACTTTCATATTACTAAACACTTGCTTGACCTGTCACCCTGGGATAGAACCCGCGTCATTTAAGACAACAAACCGCCACTATCCACTTGACTTTCACCTTCCCCAGGGCTCCACACTTTTTTATTTTTTTGCTTTCTGGGACAAGCAGCTTCAGAATAATAAGAAATAGTAATAATAAATCTATCTATCTATTGCCAGACGCCTCAATCCCGTAAGGGGTGGCCACAAACAAATTGCCTCCATGTCAACCTGTTCAATGCCACTTCACTGCCTTGCTCCCAGCTCATACCCCCCTCTCTCATATATAATAATAATAATAATAATAATAATAATGATGATGATGATAACTTATATTAAGGAGTGTTAATGCTGACTTTAACATATGGATGTGAGACTATGGTGTGGCATGAAAATGAAAAGTCAAGAGTAAGAGCAGTGGAGATGGGATTGCTGAGGAATGTATGTGGAGTACAGAGGGTGGATAGGATACGAAATAATGTGATTCATGAAAGATGTGGAGTAAGGAAATCGGTGGACAGCAGAATCGAAGAGAGTGTACTGAGATGGTATGGTCATGTGGAGAGAATGGATAACAGCAGAGTGGTGAAAAAGGTATATCTGAGCGAATTTGCAGGAGGGAGTAGGTGAGGTAGGCCAAGAAGGTGGAGAGACATGGTGGATGAGTGTGTGAGGAAGAGAGGTTTGGAAGTCGGTGAGGCTAGGGAGCTGACAAGAGATCGAGCTGGCTGGATGAATGTTGTGAGGAGAAGTGCATGATCAGGGATTTGGCACCCCTTTTTAACCTCGCAGCGTCCGGATTGACTCAGTAGGTTACGTTAATGTGAAGCTACAGAACGTGGTGAATGTTTTTGGCGTATCCGATAGAGCCAGGATTCCGGGGGCTTGAATGATGAGTGAATGGAAGCGTGGCCCACTGCAAATTTGGGCTCTCGGGACATTGCTACTTCTTACCTTGCCCTAGGGTGGGAAAGGAGGTCCGGATGATGATGATGATGATGATAATAACAACAACAACAACAACAACAACAACAACAATAATAATAATAATAATAATGATAATAATATAAATAACAATAATGATAATTTGTGGTAGGTGGGGGCGCTCACCATCCACTCTCTCGATGCAGTACTACTCTCGGGTATCTGCTCTTTCCTCTTCTCTATCCTTCTTTCCTTCCATCCTCTTCTGTCTTTCCTTCATTTTTTCCTCGTCCTTCTGCCTACGGGTGACTTTAGACTCCCTCTTCTGGCTTTCTTTCCTTCATTCTTTCCCTTCCTTCTGCCTGTGGGTGACTCTACACTGAGTGACAAGCCAAATGGTTTCCAGTACACCAGGAAACCATTTACTGCACTGGGTGGTAGCCATATAACCAAATTTTGGCGCTCCAATCGGATTGAGCCAGAGAAAGTTTATATCCAAGAGGTGGTTGGGGTTTATTGCTCGCGTAATGCCACTCAGGGATGAAGAGGCTGGTCACTCTCATCTTAAATGTCAGGACCAGCTTGCCTTCCCGCGGGCTTCTACGCTCTTCATGGAGCAACGTAGGACTGGGTGATGAATGAGTGAATGAATAATTATAATCATCATCATCAGCATCATTATCGTTACCAATTGTTAATATGCTTCGATATATCTGGCTAACATTCAGTGAAATTTGTGTGTGTGTGTGTGTGTGTGTGTGTGTGTGTGTGTGTGAAAACAGGATTACACAAGATCTGCTTATCACAACACCAGCTGACAGTACCCAGGCAAGACACATGGCAGTGTCCTTAAAAAAAAGTAACCTGCATGTAACCAGTCCTGGGGAAAAGTAAGCTGCATTTAAACTGTCCTGGGGAAAAGTAAGCTGTATTTTGCATGTCCTGGGGAAAAGTAAGCTGCACTTAACATGTCCTGGGGAAAAGTAAGCAGCACTGAACATGTCCTGGGGAGAAAACTAAGCTATATAACATGTCCTGGATAAAAAAGTTAGCTAATTAATCAGTCCTGGGGAGAAAAGTAAGCTAAAATACCTGTCCTGGGGAAAAGTAAGCTGTATTTAGCATGTCCTTGGAAAAAAAAAGTATGTCTTCAACTGGGATAATCAGTAAACAGTATTTTATATGGAGATAAAATATAAATGAAAACCTACAAAACCTGTCCCGAGAGAGAGAGAGAGAGAGAGAGAGAGAGAGAGAGAGAGA
>JAGKTI010039290.1:0-10585 GCA_018397915.1 Birgus latro | reverse complement strand
ATATATTTAATGCAAGAAAGAATGAACCAAAGGCCATGGGCCCACATACTGTTCCTTCCAGGAGAAAGCAAAAACAATACAAAAGAGAGCCAAATTCAAGATTCATTCATTTCAAGATGCCTGGACACACTGCGTTTGAAAGACTGGAGATCATAGGAAGTAGGGTATACAGACAGAGGAAAACAGTTCCAGAGTTGACCAGTTGCATAAATGAAGGACTGGGAGTAACGGTTAACTCTTGCATTAGAGAGGTGGACAGAAGAGGGATGAGAGTTTGTTGCTAGACGGGTACTACATGCCCGTCGTAGAGGTGGAGGGATGCAAGCTGACAGTTCAGAGGAACAATGACCATTGAAGTAGCGATAGAAGAGAGATAAAGATGCAACAGTGCGGCGAAGAGACAAAGGTTGAAGGGAATCAGTAAGAGGAGGAGAGTTAATGAGACGAAAAGCCTTTGACTCCACCCTATTGAGAGGAGCTGCATGTGGGGAGCCTCCCCACACATGAGAGTTGTACTCCATACATGGGCGAATAAAACCCGTGTACAAGGTTAACAACTGTGCAGGGGTAAAGAAAGTTTCATGTGCGTTAGTATGGTGGCATTAAGACGTAAACAAGGCAACACTTTTTCTTCCAGGCGACTGGGACAATTGGCAGTAGCCCAGTCGCCCAGGTACGGGTTACAAGTAGGAATATTAAGTCTGGTCCACTGACCTTGCCACAGAAGATTTATTGATTTCATTCCGAGAGAGAGACTCGACCATAGATCACGAGGAACCTCCCAAGTCTCCTCGAGCTCTCCAGCCGACATTGTAAGTATGTCAGCCTGCTCACTGCCGTAAATACGACAATGACCATGCACCCAGATCAGCATGAAGGACTTGTCGCACGAATGCAATTTATTAATAATGCGGCCATAGTTGTACAAGAAGCAGTTGCCTGTAGAGCTGATTTTGAATAGGAGAATATGACAAATGAATCATGTCGAGAATTGAGAGCATAGTCTATGGCTTTGTCAATAGCAAAAAGTTCGAAGGTAAACACAGATGTATGAGTCGGCAATCGATACCTGAGGGCACATTCAGTCGACCACACACTTGCACCCACACATTCACTCGACTTGGAGCCATCGGTGTACAATTGGTGGGACCCCAAGTGACGATCGATGACATTACGAAACAAGTGGTGGACCTCCGCCTCCGGTGCCTTGGTCTTTGGTGCTGGGAACCACGACACACCAACATTAAAGCCGGGTGGCTCCCATGGCGCTATATTTTTAGTCACCAACTTGTCACAGTCACTGAGGTCCATACCAAGCTCCTGAGTTAGTAAGTGGAGGCGAACGGCAAGTGACCGACGCACCCCCTACATAAGGTGATGATATTGATGCAGGGGGGGTACAGACCACGTTGACGATATTACTCCTCCTATATGTTCTTATGCCATACGATAATGCCAAATGGTCGCAGCGATTAGTACGCATGAGGGTGCTAAGGCTGCAGTGCATGTGGATAGTGAACTGAGCGAATTTTTCTATTTGAAGGTTGGATTGAAACAGGGATGTGTCAGGTCTCCATTGTTCAATCTGTATATGGAATGATGTTATGAAAAAGATACAAGGTAGGGCAGTGAATGTTGGTGTGACTCTAATGAGAGATGGCAGTGTTTGGAAACTCCCTGTACTGTTGTTTACAAATGATACTGTGTTTATAAGTGAAGACGAAGGTAAGCTGCAAGGCTTGATGAATGAGTTTGGGAGAGTGTGTAAGAAACTTAAAGGTGAATGTAGGGATGAGCAAAGTTATGGTCTTCAAGAGTAATGAAGTCACTGAATGTATATTGAGTTTGGATGAGGAAATAAAAAATGTGAGTGCATTTAAGTACTTGGGTAGTGTGATGAGTAAGGATGGAATTTTAGAGGGTGAAGTGCTTGAAAGGGTACAACAAGAAAGAAAAGTTGCTCATTCTTTGATGCAGTGATATGAAACAGAGAAGTGAGCATGGAAGTGAAAATGTTATTGCATTACAGTATTGTGACATCAACTCTAATGTATGGAAGTGAAGCTTGGACCTTGTTGGAGGGACACAAGTCAAGAGTGAGGGCAGTGGAAATGAGTTATACGAGAGAGGCATGTGGAGTCACATGGAGAGACAGACTGACAAATGAGTAAGTGAAGGAGTGTTGTGGTGTGGATATGGATGTCATACGAAGCGTTAAGAGGAACACAATAAGGTGGTTTGGCCATGTGTAGAGGATGGGGAGCGAGTGACTGACGAGGAGACTGTATATGAGGGAAGTTGAGGGGAGAGAGGGAGGGGGAGGCCAAGGATGTGATGGAGAGATGGAATGGAAAGGTATATGAGAGAGAGGGGTGTGTGAGCTTGGAGCAGGGCAGTGAAATGGCGGGGGACAGGGCGACATGGAAGCAATTTTGTCTGTGGCCACGCATTACGGGATTAAGGCATCTGGCAATGGATAGAGAGACAGACAGCAACTCAAATGTCTGCTCAATTCACCTTTAACTTGATCATTTTATACTCTACTTCACCTCTCCTTATAGCAGAGAGTTTAAAGGACTTGATCGTATACTGTATATATTTTTTTCATTCTCTGAAATATTTTCTGAATTTTATCCATAACTGGATTTTCTTCCCAACATTTTAGGAGCTCTTTTGACGACGTTGTGAACTATTCGTCTTCACCCAAAATGACGTTAATTTTTGATTCCGTCGATTAAACTGATTTCGAAGAACTCTTGAAATGGTTATTTTCAATAGTAACTAGATCGCACTTGGCACTATGCTTTTCTCTAGAAGTGAAAATTACGTTAAATTACAGAATAAAAATCTAGGAGTCAATGTTTACTCGAGTAAAAAACAAAAGATTCCCAGGCGATAATAAACAGGCTATATAGAGAAAGAGGGCGACAGTATTGCTTCAGGGAATAATAATAATAAAAATAATAATAACCAAGCCACAGTAGCTTAAATATTTCTACGTCTTGAAGCATGAAAATCGCCATCCGTATTCTCGTCCAGTCAGGAGGCTCCGTTGCACCTGATATGGCTGGTTAATATCCTTTTGTACGTTATTTATGCAGAGTGTGGCAATGTTTGAAGGATTTATATAACACGAAACAGAACATCGTGCCAGGCTGTGGCTTCTATACTGCTCTAGTGTCACTTCTTTCTCCTGTGTGATATATCTCATGAATTCCTTTATATTTTTAGCGTACACTGTATCTATTACATGTACGTTCCATTTCTTTTTGCTGTGTGTGTGTGTGTGTGTGTGTGTGTGTGCATATATTTCTAACTAGTGACTGCACAACTATATTTGCTATGAACGTGTTATATATCAATCAATCAATCATCATCCGTATGCAAAACTAAATCGCTAAGGAAGAGGTGTTAGGGAGCCTACGTTCTGCACTCCAACTCACCCTAGTCCTAAGTACATGAATTACTCCGATATTTTCGTTAGTCGTGGTGGTACATGAGAGGGAGGTGTGAGCTGGGGGAAGGGCAGTGAAATGGCGGGGTACATCGAGCGACATGGAGGCGATTTGTTTGTGGCCATCCGTTACGGGATTGAGGCGTCGGGCGATAGATAGATAGATAAATAGAGTAATTACCTGGATCTAGGTACACACATCAGTAGTTATATTATTATTTTCCTAATGCATGTAATATTGGGATTAGTATCTATCTATCTATCTATCTACTGCCAAACTCCATAATCCCGTAATGGGTGGCCACAAACAAATCGCCTCCATGTCGCCCAATCTTCCACTATATCGCAGCCCTCACTCCAGCTCAAGCCTCCCCTCTCTCATGTGCCTCTCCACTCCATCCCATTATCTCATCTTTGGCCTCCCCCTCCCTCTCCTCCCCTCCACGTCACTCACATACACTCTCCTTGTTAGTCTCTCGTTCCCCATCCTCTCGAAATGGCCCAATCACCTCAGTTCCAGTAACTCGTTGTACAAACCCATTTTCCTTCCAAGAGAAAATCAAAACAGAAAATGGGAAACTCCAATTTTAAGGTTAGTCCATTAGTCTGTGAAAAATTATGGAAATGTGTGAAACAAAAGCCAAGATTTTTAAATATACTAAATTCAGTTTGTATTATTATTTTTGAAATTTCTTCCAAACTGACAATTTTATTGGACGAAGTCACTTGTTAAAACTGACCTCGAGACGGTTTGGCCTTGTGCAGGGACTGGAGAAGGAGAGACTGACTAAAAGTGTGACAGAGGTGGAAGGGGACACCAGGGAGGAGATGGAGGGATGGAGAGATTTACAGTATGAAGGAGGAATGTGTGATTTGGAGGAAGAGCAGCCAAATTGCAGAGGACAGAGTGACGTGGAGGCAATTCGTTTGTGACCAACTCTTACGGGGTTAAAGTGTCTGGCAACTCACCCCCCCCCCACCTTCAGTCATATACCTCTCCACACCCTCCCTCCATCTCATCCAAGGCCAACCCCCTCCCTCTCCCACCCCTGCACCTCACTGACATACAATCTTCTCGTCAGTCTCTCGCTCTCCATCACATCCACACCACAACGTTCCTTCTATGTAAAATGTAATGTCAAATAAAATACGAAATGATAAACATTGTTTAAATGCAAATTGTTTAATTGTAGTTGAAATATTTACATACACTGATACTGGAAGAATCTGATTGTAACATATTTTACAAAAGAGTAGTTCATTTTATTGACATTTTGGTGGCTGGAGTTCCTCCAGCCACTGCACCGGTATATAATTGCCCGGGGGATGGGCTCTGTCCCCCCCCCCACGCCAGCGTCCTTTGTCGCCATGCAGAGGACGCCCCCTTGTTTACTGCACTCCTCTGACGGGCTCTCCACCCTGAGCCCGTGCCACACCAGTGTGGCGAATCTTAAAAAAAAAAAAAAAAAAAATTGACATTTGAGGACTTTGATGCATGGTCATGGGGAGTGCAGACGCGTTTTTCCTGAGCTCTCCTCTAGCTTTATAGGGCTGCCTCACCGGCATTAGCTTTTTTTTTCATCCTTCTGGTGCTCGATAGGACAGCTAGTTTCTCACTTTCCTCCTCTCCCTATTAGTTAGGAACAGTAGGTGTCTGTTCCTGCACACTGAGATTACCTTTGCTTGCTGCCCACGGAGGGCCCCCCCCACTGATCGCTCTGGGGCGTGAATAGCCACGGTCAGGCCTCCCTGGAGTGGTTTGAGAGGGCAATTTCAGCCTTAGGTGTTTGGTCCCGGGTTGTTTGTCCCTTGCTTGTCGTTTCTCCTCCTTCCCACTTCCCCCGTTAGGGGGGAGTGGTCACTATGGCGGACGCCCCTACTGCCTCCCCCCCCTTCAGGGGGGGAGGCGGTCCTGACTGACTCCCGACCGATCCACGGACAGACTGCTTCCAGACTGAACGGCCCCAGACTCGTTTGCCTCGTAACATTAATGTAAATAATGCGGAGTTCGTCACCATCCATGCTCTAGGTTCCACTCCCTTGAGCAGCCTCAATCCCTTCATGATCAAGAAGGTCACTGATGGCTGTGCTGGGGAGGTGGAACAAGTGAAAATACTTGCGAACGGAGACCTCCTAGTAAAGACTCGTAATTCATCCCAAGTTAAGGACTTGTTGAAGCTGCGCAAGTTTCATTGCTATGACGTCGAGGCCAAGATCCCAGCTTCCATTAATTCCTGCAAGGGTGTTATCACTTGCAGGGATCTCATGGTGATGAGTGAGGACGAGATCATAGAGGAACTTGCACAGCAGGACGTAATTGATGCCCATTTCATCACTAGATATTCCGACGGCGTGAGGACGAAGACTGCCACTACTGTGTTGCCTTTTGGCAGAGTTTCACTTCCAGAACATGTCAGAATTGGCTACGAAATTGTTAACGTCAGGCCGTACATCCCAAATCCTCTTCGTTGCTTGAAGTGTCAGTTATATGGGCACGGTACAAAGACTTGTCGGGCTTCTCAGTCAGTGTGTGGCAAATGTGCAACACAGGGACATGATGCTGAACACTGCACATCGGAGACTGTACGTTGTTTTCACTGCAAGGGCGCACACTCCACTTCCTCTAGGGATTGTCCCAAGTGGAAGGAGGAGAAAGAGGTCTGTGTAGTGAAAGCAACTGAGGGCATTTCCTACTACGAAGCTAGGAAAAAGGTGAAGGAGTTGCATGCAACTCCCACGCCGAATAGGTCCTATGCTTCGGCGGTGATGTCCCGTCCCGTGATGTGCTCTGTTGCAATACAGACTGACCCTGAACATGTTGCTCTTGCCATGCCCTCTACTTCTCCATCTGAGCCTCCTGTCCAATCCACCTCTCAAACTGACATCCCTGTTGCACCTGCTGCACCTTTCTACTCTCAGGCTGCTGCTGCTTCTCAGTCAGTCAAGCCTAAACAGAAGCCAGACAACTCAAGTAAGAGTAATATGACCACCCTCACCAAACAGTCGTGTTCACATGTTCTTCCTGCTGCTGTTCCAGCAAGGGAGAGAAAGGATAGCTCTTCCTCGGTGGAATCTGGGAGCCTCGTTATTGACGAAACTATGGAGGTTTCCGTCAACAAGCACCGGGTTAGGTCCCCCGGTAGTCGCTCGCCTGCTGGCGAGCGGCATAAAGGAACTAAGAGCGCTGGCCACTCCCGTAAATCCTAAACCGTCGCATTCACTGTGTTACAGTGGAATTGTAGAACTCTTTGGAATAAATTACATAATATAGCAATCCTGCTATCATTGCACAGGCCAGACGTTGTTTGTTTACAGGAGACGCGCTCGGTGGATCACCCTGATCCTCCTCAGTTCAAACACTACTATTCGTATAGAAGATATGAAGGTCACGGAGTTGCCATATACACACACAAATCACACCCACAAACGGAAGTGATTCTAAATTCTACTCTGGAAGCTATCGCATGCAGAGTAAAATTCAATAACACATATCAGTCTATTTGCTCTCTGTACTGTCCACCACATGGCCCCATTGATAGTGATGCTTTAAGTTCCCTGTTTCACCATCTACCTGGGAATAAGTTAGTACTGGGCGACTTTAACGCCCATCACTATCAATGGGGTAGCTTGAGGATCGATGGTCGTGGGGAGCAAGTAGCCGACCTAATACTACAGTCCAACCTCTGTCTTCTGAACGATGGTAGAGCGACTCGTGTAGATGATCGTACTGGTAACTTTTCGGCCATTGACTTATCTCTGGCCTCCCCAGGTATACATCAAGATTTCTCATGGGACCCCTATGACGACTCCTTGGGAAGTGATCATTTACCCATCTGTCTTTCTTATACACGTGACATTGTTTCGGACCCTCCACCTCCAAAATTTAACTATAAGAAAGCAGATTGGGGATCCTTCTCAAGGATCGACAATTAAGATATATCTGGGGAGACCATAGATGTTAAGGTCGAAAATCTAACTCATTCCATATTACATGCGGCTGAGGCTGCTATTCCCAAGACTAGACTTCTACAGTTCATGCGAAGCATAGAGCACATTGATGGACGCCGGATTGCCGACAAGCATTAAGGAAACGCAGTAGGAGATACAGGATTTTTGATAGTCAGCCCACTGAGGAAAATTTCATTGCATACAAACAGGCACGGGCTGAGGCAAGGAGAATAATAAGAAGGGCCAAACGTGACTCCTGTCGGACTTTTGTGTCCACGGTGAATCGTTTCACACCATTAAGTAAAGTCTGGTCCACTATCAGAATATTAAATAATAAAGGCCCGTATTTCCCCATTACCACCTTGCAGGTTAATAACAACATCTATGACGATCCCGTGGACGTTGCTAACATCCTCGCCAGGAGTTTTTCTCAAGTAAGTAGCTCAGCCAATTACGACCCGCGTTTTCAACATCATAAACGCACGGCTGAGCTACGGAAATTTGACTTTGCCACAGAAGACATAGACGCCCCATACAACCAAGAGTTTACGCTAGATGAATTCCTCCTTGCCCTTAAATCCTGTAAAGACACCAGCCCCGGACCAGACACCATCAAGTACGGTATGATCCAGCATCTTAATCAGGACAACCTGTTTAAGCTGTTAGCTTTGTACAATGAGCTTTGGGCGTCTCGAACGTTCCCAAACTCATGGCACTTTGCGCACGTCATACCGATACCTAAAGAGGCTGGTCGTCTTATGAATCCCACTTCATTTCATCCTATTGTGTTGACTTCTTGTCTATGTAAGGTCATGGAACGAATGGTTAATAATAGGCTTCTTTTGTTTTAGAGTCGAAGAATTTGTTAAATGATCAACAATGTGGCTTCCGTAAATACAAAAGTTCACTAGATCATTTAATGAATTTGGAGCACTGTATTGCAGAGGCTTTTGCCAATAAAGAATTCATGATAGGGGTGTTCTTGGACATCCATAAAGCCTATGACATGACATGGCGACACGGTATACTAATGAAGCTCTATGCTTATGGTTTAAGAGGTAATTTGCCTATCTTTATTTCAAACTTCAGAAGGGACAGTACTTTCTCTGTCAAATTACCCCGTAACGTAACATCGGATATATTTATCCAGGAAAACGGGGTGCTGCAGGGAAGTGTTCTTAGTCCAACTTTATTTAGTATTATGATCAATGGTATTCTGTCATCAGCTCCCATCCCTAGGTATCTTAAATACTCACTCTGTGCTGATGATTGTGCAATATGGCACTTGTCCCATAATGCACATTTTTCGGCTGGACGGATTCAAGCAGCCCTTGATTCCATCCACCAATGAGCCTTGCAGTGGGGATTTATGTTTTCTGTTCCTAAGTGTGCCGGTATTGTTTTCACTAATCGTAACGTACCTAATTTGTGCTTGACTTTGGATAATCAGGCAGTACCTTTTCAAAATTCTGTAAAGTTTTTGGCTATACATTTTGACCGCAGGTTGAACTTTAGAATTCATGTTTATAATTTGCTTGCTCATTGTGATAAACCGTTAAATGTCCTCAAGTACCTTGCGGGTACTACTTGGGGTGCCGACAAAAGATCTTTCTTAATGATGTATAAGTCCCTTATTAGATCCAAGCTAGACTATGGCGCACAGGTGTATGGCTCGGCATCCGATGCCACGGTGAAAGAATTGGGTGTGTTACAGAATAAATGTTTGCGAATGTGCCTTGGAGCTGTCCGGTGTACACGGGTAGCTCAAATGTAAGTGGAGGCAAATGTGCCTCCCCTCCGTATTAGCTGCGACCACCTGGACCTGTCCTACGGGTTAAGAACAATAAGGAAAACTAATATCGGCAATGTGGCCTGTATTCCCTCGCGTCAATACCACCATCTTATGCATGGGGTGCATTGACCACTTGCCGTTCGCCTCCACTTACTAACTCAGGAGCTTGGTGTGGGCCTCATTGACTGTGACAAGTTGGTGACTAAAGATATTGCGCCTTGGGAGCCACCCGGCTTTACTGTTGATGTATCATGGCTCCCAGCACCTAAGACCAAGGTGCCGGAGGCGGAGGTCCACCACTTGTTTCGTAACATCATCATTCGTCACTTGGGGTCCCACCACTTATACACCGATGGCTCCAAGTCGAGTGAATGTGTGGGTGCTAGTGTGTGGTCGACTGAATGTGCCCTCAGGTATCGGTTGCCGACTCATACATCTGTGTTTACCTCCGAACTTTTTGCAGTTGACAAAGCCATAGACTATACTATGAATTCTCGGCATGATTCCTTTGTCATCTTCTCAGATTCAGAATCAGCCCTTCAGGCAATTGCATCTTGCACTATGGACTCACACGAGCTCCAGGGCCGCATTATTAATAAATTGCATTCGTGCAACAAGTCGTTTACGCTGATCTGAGTGCCTGGTCATTGTCGTATCTACAGCAATGAGCAGGCTGACTTACCTGCAAAATCGGCTGTAGAGCTCGAGGAGACTTGGAACGTTCCTCGTGATCTGCGGTTGAGTCTCTCTCGGAAAGAAACCAATAAATCTTCTGAGGCAAGGTCAGTGGACCAGACTAAATATTCCAACTTGTAAGCCGTACCTGGGCGACTGGGTTACCGCCAACCATCCCAGTCGCCTTGAGGAGAAAGTATTGGCACGATTACGGCTTAATGCCACCGTCCTAACACACACGAAACCATATATGGAGAGATGCTTCCCACCGCACTATGAGATCTGTGATGCGGTGTTATCTATCAGTCATATCATCCAGCGCTGTCGGCGATTTATTCGTGAACGTGCTTCACTTATAAATTACTGCGGCGCAGCAGACGTCCCCTTCACCCTTTCCACCATCCTGGGTGATGGGGACATCGTTATGACTGATAAACTGATGGCTTTCTTGAGAGAGACTGGATTGATCAGAGTGATGTGACTGTTTTACTATATGGTTATGGTTTTATCTACCGTAAATATGTATATATTGTACTTTTAATTAGGGTTGACAGTTGACATATTTGAAATAGTTCCTGCTTACGACTGATCTATTTCTAATATTGATGTCCCCTACATTAATCCCCGTTCCTCGCCTGACAGTCACCAGCTGATGAGTGCAAGTGTGCAATATAGAAAGGTATTGGGCACTTGCAGTCGATGGTGGTCTGTTGGAC
>JAGKTI010039289.1:0-10115 GCA_018397915.1 Birgus latro | reverse complement strand
GAGAGAGAGAGAGAGAGAGAGAGAGAGCACAGTGAACGTTTGCCCTCATCCCCCTTGGTAATACGGCTTTCAGTCCCCTCTGTCAGATCATCCAGACACACACACACACACACACACACACACACACACATAAATTAGAAGAGAATATTAAATAGTAAAATAGATGGCTATGAAAGATACAAGAAAGCTTCCTAAGTCGCCTGTCATAATCACCAGTTATTTCCGTCCCTAATCATGAGCACATTAAACATCCTTGGAGACATGACACATCCTTGACGCATCTCAACTTTCACCCGGAACCACTCATAGCCACCAGTCATTTCCCCCTCTCATCACCCCTCCCATGAACAGACTGAGCAAGTATGGAGGCATCACACATCTTTGGCACATCATTACAGACTTTTTACGCTAACTTGACCTAAAATTGCCCTTTCTCCATCTTGAATGCTTACTCATGGCAATATATTAGCATTAGAATATGATGCTAGTCACGAATAACTACTAAGGACAGTATATAGAGCTGTAGTATTGTCTCTTTCTGCCACTGGGCTACGTGAAATAAGCAGCAAAAGGACGAAAATCTGAGCCAGGTTACGGCAAAAGAAGTGAACTTTTACTTGGAGCCACGTATAACTATCACTCATTCCCTCCTTCTGTTACCCCAACCATGACCAGATTAAATACTTATACATCACACATCCTTGACACATCACCTCTCTCTCACCCGGAACCAGTCTCCATCCTCCTGTAGCTCCAGTCCATACACCTGCCTTACTTCCCTGAAAAACGTTCTGCAATTTCCAAACGTTTCTCTCCCACCATCCCATGTATATCAGTAAAGTATAGTAATTCACAGCGAGTCTTTATCATTCCAGTCATTTGTTTTTTGCAGATGTATAGGAGTCACGGAAATCTCCCCCGCCCCTTTCTTGCTCTAGGCATTTTCTGCTCTAGTTTTGATTGGCAAATATATCCTGTACCATGTTTAAAGTCTCCCTCTTCTCTAAATTGATGTTATCTATAGTTACCCAGAAAACTACTGTCATTTTTCTGTCTGTCTGTCTGTCAGTCTGTCTGTCTGTGTTTTTTTTTCTCTCTCTTTCAGAGTTATCGGAGCACTGGATAAAAAAAATATTCTTCATTTATTCGTATTCTGTGTATATACTTGCAGCGCTAATGAATACAGCATATGGAACGGACGGTGAGGTGCATAAAAATTCTTAATTTATTCACAATTCTGTGTTTGGTATCTTCACAAGAGGGCACTTCAGTAACATCGCTCACTGCTAATAAATGGTGAGAGATGGTGGCGACCACCTTCCGCTCACTCTATATAGTGATCCCTATTTTCCATTTCACATTCTTTCTCTGTACCTGCTCTCCTCCCTTCCTACTTCTCGCTTTCTTTTCTGTCACTTTTTTTTCCTCTTCTTTCTACTTCAAACAGCTCTACACTGAGTGAAAAGCCTAATGGTTTCCTGTATCCCAGGAAAAAATTTATAACACGCTGGATGGTAACCATACAACCAGATCACGGGGTGAAGTGGAGCCTACTATGGTGCCACTGTTAACTGGATGGAGAGAGACGAAAATGCGGCATCAATACAGGAACCAAATATCCACACTTTTCCCCGCGCCACAGCATTGCAAAGGAACATCGGTTTACTGCTTAGGACGGTCCTTCACGGGCAGTTGCTTTCCTGAGGATTGATGAATCTGCCCGGCCAGGGAGACGGGACTATCAATAACAACAACAACATTTAGTAGATCTATCCTTTTAGTAACAATATTTACTGACTGTACACTGCGTTGCACAGCTCTCCTAACCATCACTTACGTATATGTACACCCTGTAGGTATAATTAACTATACCTCTGTTATCTGTACAGTCGTTTTTATTTGCCTTGCTTCTATGAAGTGGAACAATACATGCAATCTGCTAGGCCTGAGGTGCATCACTTCGGGCCAGTCTCACCGAAGAAAATCCCTAGTTTTTCCTGCCCAGCATCCGACTCATTTCCCATACTTCTCTATGCACACCTCTTTTGCACGCTCCCACTTTTGCCATTAATATCCTGCCTAACGAATATATTTTTCCCCTTTCTTCTCTCATAGTCAGTGTTTATTATTATTTTTGTCTCGTATTTATGATTTTAATGAAAACAGGTTTTATTTGAAGAACAGAATCTTTGGGGAAAAAAATCGTCTGACTGTAGCCGGAATAAGATATGACACATTATCGTACTGAAGGGGTTAAGTTCGCTGATATCCTAGTCCCTACATATCCTTCGCCTTATACCGTTATCCCCTTATATCCTGACCCCTCCTCTTATTCATCTGTTCATCCCATTTCATACACTAAATCCTTCCCTTTATACCTACTTCCTTCACCTTATACCTAATCCCTTTCCCTTATACCTAATCCATCTTCCTTATCCCTTATCCCTTTTACCTAATCTCTTCTCCTTATACATAATCCCTCCACCTTATCCCTATACTGCACTACATCACACTTTCTTTTATGCATAATCCATCCTCCTTATATCTTATCCCTTCCCTTTATACCTGATATCTTCCTTATACCTTATCCTTCCCCTTATACCCTTATCCTGAAGCTGAAACCCCTCACTTGTGGCTAATCCCCTTGAGAGTAACCCCCTCAGCCCACACCCACCCCGTCATGTCCCTCCTTTACACTCCACTTCCTTCCCCACTTTCCTCTTTCATCCCTCTCATCTTCCTCCATCCCTCCCATATCCCTCTTTGCTTCCTCTTTCCCTTCTTCTTCTTCTTCTCTGTTTCTTCTTTCACTCTCTTTTTTCCTCTCTCTCCCTTCTTCCTTTGTCCTTTCTTCCTTCCTCCCATCTTCCTTTGTCCTTTCTTCCTTCCTCCCATCTTTCTTTGTCCTTCCTTCATTCCCTCCTCTATCCCTTTCTTCCTCTCCTTCCTTCCCACCTTCCTCTCTTATTTTCTTCGCCTTCGTCCCATGTTTCTTTCTTCTTCCTTCCTCCATTTCATTTCCCTTTCTCCTCTGTCTCCTTTTCTCTCTCCCTTCTTTAATGTCTCCCCCTCTTCCTCCCTTCTTCCCTTTCCCTCTTCTCCTTAACCATTTATCAGTCTCCATCTTTTCAGCACTTCACTACGAGGACATGCTTTCGTTTAATTTTTGCCACCTTCAGATCATTTTCTTACCTTCTGAGAATTTTCGACCTATACTCTATTTACCCTAACTTGGTCTAAAGTTGCCATCTTTCCATCTTAAGTGCTGAATTATAGCAACACATTAGCACTCGAATATAGCACCAGTCATGAAGAACTGATATGGAAAGTAGAGCCATAGCACTGTCTTTTTCTGCCACTGAGCAACGGGAAATAAGTTGCAAAAGGACCAAAATTTGGATCAGGTTAGAGTAAAAAGGGTAACATGAAGAAATACTACGGAAAGGATGTAGAGGTTTAGCATTGCCTTTTTCTGGCACTGATCTACGGGAAAGAAGCTGCAAAAGGACGAAAATCTGGGGCAGGTTAGAGTAAAAAAGAGCATGTTAACTCTATGACGAGAGATCTTCCTTCTTAACTCATTTAATTCCAGGAGGTCATTTGTAATTTAATATTGCTGACAACAAGGGATTTTGCAGAGTTGATGAGGGACACTTAGAACCGGAGGGGTTAGCTGTAGCCTTCCTAAACCCCCTTCACGTTAAGAGGTCTCCCCTGAGCTGAGAAAAAAATCGTCAGAGGAGAGCAGCAGGAAATACGACATAGGAGCGAAGGGGTTAAACTATCTTCCACTTTCCTCCTGACCTCTTACTCATTTCTTCCACTTTTCTCCTGACCTCTCACCCTTTCTTCATCATTAACTAGCATTCTCCCTCCTATTTCCATATCCTTTCTATCTCCTTCCTATTTTCCTCTCCTCCACTTCCCTCCCTCCTTTTGTTTTCCCCTCCTTTCCTCCTCCCTCCTTCTGTTTTCCTCTCTTTTCTTTCTCCCTCCTGTTTTCCTATTCTTTCTTCCTCCCTTCTTCTGTTTCCCTCTCCTTTCCTTCTCCATTCTGTTTTCCTCTCCTCTTCCCTCCTGTTTTCCTCTCTCTTCTTTCTCCGTCCTGCTTTTCTCTCCTTTCCTTCTCCCTCCTTGTGTTTTCCTCTCCTTTCCTTCTCCCTCCTGTTTTCCCCTCCTTCCCTTCCTCCTTGTCCCCCCACCCCAGGATTGCCCCGTCAAAGGCTTGCCCAGTCAAACTCCATAACCTCTTAATCTGTGGCCTCCTTTGACCTCTTCCCCCTCCCCTCCCTCACCTCTCCTACCTCGTCTTACCACCCTCTCCTATCCCTCTCCCCCTCCCGTTCTCTCTCTCTCCATCCATTCATCCATCCATTCATCTGTCAATTCATCCATCCATCCATGTATTCATTCCTTATTATACTAACCTTTTCCACACCCTCTCTTATAATATTTCTTACTACTCCCTACATTTGTCCTCCTTTTCCTCCTATCATTTCCTACCCCCTTTTTCTTCCCAACGTCTCCTAACCCCTCTCTTACACAACTTCTGTATCTTCCTCCATTTCTTCCTAGCCTCTTCTAACTTCCTGTTATCCTGACTACTATCTCCTTCTTCTTTCCTCCATGCCACCTAACTTTTCCTTCCCCTCTTTCATCCTCACTTCTCCAAATTCCCCTACTTAACTTTCACTGCTTCTCCTCCTGACTTCTCCAGTCCCTATATCCCCTTTCTTCTATCCATCCATCCATCAGTCCACCTCTTCAACCTCTTCACTGAGTTGATTTTTGTAACTTATTCTCATTATCCCCAAACGCTTTTATTCAGCTGTGGGGAGACTTGTAGAACAGGAGGGGTTCGATGTAGCCTTCATTAACCCCATTACTACGAGGGGGTCTCCAAAGCTAATTAGAACTGTCTGATATTAACTAGATTCAATAAGGATGTCCTAGGCTGGATTAACTAGTATCTCTCTCTCTCTCTCTCTCCCTATGCCCGCTTTCTTGGCTTCTAACCCTACATTCCTTGGTATTAGCATACTCTCTCCCTCTTGCCTCTTCGTTCATATTCCTTCCTTCTTTCCTCTTCATTCATATTCCTTCCCTCTTGCCTCTTCGTTCATATTCCTTCTTGCCTCTTCGTTCCTTTCTTCTTGCCTCTTCGTTCATATTCCTTCCTTCTTGCCTCTTCGTTCATATTCCTTCCTTCTTTCCTCTTCGTTCATATTCCTTCCTTCTTTCCTCTTCGTTCATATTTCTTCTCCTCCTCCTTTTTTTTTTTACTTCCCTCCTTTTCCCTTACTTCCTCCCTCCCCCCTCCCCCCATTCCTCTATTTTACTCATTCTTCTTTTTATCCCCCCCCTTTCTTTCTCTCTCTCTCCCTTCTTTCTCCCTCCCTCCCTCCCTCCTCTTCTGCTTTTTGTCCTTTTCTCCTACACATTATATAGATTTTAGTAGATTTTTTTGTATAGGTAACCTCATTATAGGCCAATTGGTTTCCTGTTACCTGCGCTTCCTACGTACTCTTATGTGCTCCTGTGCTTTATCTCTCCCTTTCTTTCCCTGCCATCTTCCACACCTTTCTTTATCCCTCCCCTTCTATCCCTCCCTTTGTCTCTCCCATCTCCCATACCTCTCTTTATCTCTCCCTTTCCCTCCCTGCCATCTTCCATACCTCTTTTTATCCCTCCCTATATCCCTTCCATCTTCCATACCCCTCTCTATCTCTCTCTCCCATCTCCCATATTTCTGTCTCTCCCTTTCCCATCTCCCTCTCAATCCCTCCCTTTCTCCGCCTTCCATCTCCCATACCTCTCACTATCCCTCCCTTTTCTCTCCCTTCCATCTCTCCTACCTCTCACTATCCTTCTCTATCTCTTCCTCCCATCTCCCATACCTCTCACTATCCCTCCCTTTCTCTCCCTCCCATCTCCCCTACCTCTGTCTCTCTACCTTTCTCTCCCTTCCTTTCCCCCATTCCTCTTTATCTCTACCTTTATCCCTCCCATTCTCTCCCTTCCATCTCCCATTCCTCTCCTTTTCTCTCCCTTTATCCTTCCCATCTCCCATTCCTCTATATCTCTCCCGTTTTCTCCCTCCCTTTCTCCCTCTCCCTCTCACGGTCTCCCCCAGCGGTACCCATCAAAGGTGTGCCCAGTCAAACTCGATAACCTCATAATCTGTGGCGCCTTTGACTGTCCACTGGAGGGCTGGCCACGGGGGACCTAAACCCACTTGACAGTCAGGGGAAGCAGGGGGGGAGGTAGGGAAGCGGTGGGGAGAGAAGAGGTAGAGGCAAGTAGGGAGGTAGGGAAATGTTAGGGAAGAGAGGAGGGAGGGAGGGAGGGAAGTGTTAGAGAGTGGTGGAGGGGTTTTGGGGAGGATAGTGGTGGAAGGGAGGTGGGGAGGAGAGTGGTGGAGAGGAGGGGAGTGATAGAGGGGAAGTAGGGAGGCAGGAAGGGAAGTGTTAGGGAAGAAGGAAGGAGAGGGAAGTGTTAGGAGAGAGGCAAGTAGGGAGGGAAGTGTTAGGAAAGGGGGAGGAAGGGAGAGATGTGTTAGGAACGAGGGAGGCAGGGAGGAAAGTGCTAGGAAAGAGGGAGGTAGGAATTAGAAAAGATGGGAAGTGGCAAGATAGGGCTGAGAAGTGCTAGGAAGATCTGAGAGGGAGGGGCATTGTGGGAGGAGGCATCGGAGGAAGAGAAGGACGAGGGGGAGAAGAAGGAGGAGGGATGCAAGGGGAGAAGGAAGATAAAGGAAAAGGGAAAGGGAGAGGGATGGTGGAGGAGAGACGGGAAGGAAGAAAGGAGAGATAGGAAGATTGAAGGGAAAAGGGCGATGAGGAAAGGGAAGAGGGACAGAGATGAGGAGACAGTGTCAATAGTAAAGGAAATACGGAAGGAGGAGGTGAGAGAGAGAGAGAGAGAGAGAGAGAGAGAGAGAGAGAGAGAGGGGAAGTGGGAGGTAGAAAGAGGAACTGCTTGATTCCTTAGAAAGAAAGGGAAGATAGATAAGGAGGAGAGAGAAGAGGGAGAGACGGAAGGAGAGGGAATACGAAGGAGGATGAGACTGGGAGGTGGAGAGAGGGAGATAGGAGGAGAGAAAAGGAAAGATGGACGAGGATACAAAGGAAGAAGAAGGAGGGGGAGAAAAGAAAGAATATAGAGAGAAAGGACAAAAGAAAGAGGAAGAGGGAGAGAAAAAGAAGGAAGAGAGAAGAGGGGGAAACAGGAGGAAGAGGGAGAGGGACAAAACAGGAGGAAGAGGGAGAGGGACAGGAGGAGGAGAGGGAATATGGAAGGACAAGATGAGAGAGATGGAGGGGGAGAGGAGGTAGTGTGGAACTGCTTGATCCCTTAACCAAGACCAAACCAACCTGAGCCTCCAGAGATTATGGTCAAACGCGCCCCTTCTCGCTCACTTCACTCTCTCATTTTCACCAGCCTCCTCATCTCTCACTCATTTTCACTCTCCTCATCACCACTCCCTCATTTTCACATTCTTTTTTATCCACCTTGTCATCTCTTATTTTCACTATCCTGGTCATCAACTCCCCCATTTTTACATTCATTTTTACTGTCCTCGTCATCACTCCCTCATTTTCACATTCATTTTCACTACCCTCCTCGTCACCCCCTCATTTTCACATTCATTTTCATCCACCTCGTCCTTATTCACTTTTTTTCACACGCAATTATTAATGCATTTTCGTGTTACGGTACTTTCCTTTTCATCCTCTCACCCTCACTCACCCATTTTTGCTTCGTTATCACTCACTCGATTTCCCACATGCAAAAACTCACTCATTTTCCTCCTCTCAGTCATTCTCACTCCCTTATCATCACGCATTTTCACACGCAATCCATGACTCACAGCTCACTAATTATCTTCCTCTTACCTTCAATCACTCATTTCCGTGTCCAATATTTCGAGGTTGTGTCCGCATCCTTACCAAGCTATCCGAGTCTCAAACGCTGTCATTAAGTGGTTCCGATATGTCATGGAAACTTATGGATGCGGTATACAGTACATTCACAGTTCTTAAAGAGTTTTGGAAAAGAATGGTTGAACACTTAGAAACTTGTGAACGTCAACAGAATCATTCTAAAATATCAGTGATGCAGTCTCTCTCTCTCTCTCCACGAAAGAAGAAAGTAGAGATTGCGTGGTAGTTTACTGTTAAAAATTAATTTCTGATTACCATTCCTTAGCTCGCTCGCTTGCCCCATTCCCAGGGTTGTCACTTGCCCGCAGCATGTAATGGACGAGAGGAAAGGGGGTTCCGGGGCTCGTCCAAGATTCAGAACAGAACAAACCCGGTGCTTCGTTTCCTCGCGTCGGTCACGAGTTTCGAGCCACTGCGTCCCTCAGGCCTTTGTTTGGGTCCACGTGATGGTAACAAGCTGTGATTTGGCAACAACACCCGTGACGCCTCAAAGGTCTTGTCTCGTTTCATGTACGTAATGAAGTTTTATGAGATTTTTACCAATTGGGTGGTCATCCATCTTCATTCTTTAACATTTCCTAGATCATTTATGTATTTTGTATATTTTATGGAACATTTTGATCAGCCCCTGACTTCTGGTAATCTTACATCCCCGCGACCAACCCCCGCACCATCCAACCCCTACCACCACCCTCCCCCCCCCCCCCCCCTCTTCCCCCACCTCATCCCTCCTGTCCTCTCGCCTCAGAGTCAGTCATGCTTGCACATGGAGAGAGAAATAGTGCCCAGGACTACTTTGTTCTCTCATAATGGCGTCTGAAAGTAATGAGAAGTTTGTTCCTCGTGTAGATTGTGACATACGTACCTTTGGTGATTAAGAGGGTTTTTCGGATGTCAGTAGTGGAATATGATGCTGATTACGGCCCTGAAAAACACGTGTTGATTACGGTTGTGAGGATAAGACAAGTGTCCCCTCCGCGTTTGCCCAGGAGTGTAGTACCACACTTCCTTACATTTGAACGACACTGCTGTAGAGCATCCATTATATCAGCACAGCTAACAAGGCAAGTATAAATGCCATTAGTCAATCATATAATTGCTGTCAAGCCCGCTATAGTCCTCATTACATAGGGAAAAAGTTTTAGTGTAATGTATGTGTCGTCTCTTTGACCATCATCTGCCGTGGCTGATAGTGATGCGTCACCTGCTGTGTGGACTACGTTGTGTGAAGTAAAAACGATATAATATGACATGGCAATTATGGAACGTCACAGAATCGGTTAATTTGTTAGTTTTGTGTGTGTGAAGTATCGGGTTTAGTGATCAAAGAAATATACATGAATAAGATAGTTATGAAGTGTTGAGTTGGGTCATGGTAAGCACTGCTCGTCACAGCGGAACGGATATTTATTAACGAAGCCGAAGATGTAGCTGTTGTGATCAAGTTAGTTTCTATGTGTGTATCTGCTTGTCTGTCAGTATATTTATATGTCTGTATTTACCTGTAAGTCTATGTATTTATGTCTACTTTATCCATCAGTGTGTACTCGTATCTGTATTTCTGTTTAGGTATTTATATTATCATTGGCAGATCCAATATGCACAAATGTTCGCACATACGCTGTGTGTGGGGATGGGAAGATTTTGATACATATGGATGAGAGGGCAATGTCAAGGGGCAGGGATAACATTCGGGTGCGGGTTCCTGTGTTCTCTGAATACCCTTTCCAGTTTGTACTCGTATTGTGTGAGAGACTTTTGATGGAGAACGGATTACTTGACAAAATTTTGAGCTCATGATCAGAAATTTGTGTTCAGTTTATAGAAAACACACACACACACACACACACACACACACACACACACACACACATCCCCAACACACACACACACACACCCACACACACACACACACACACACACAATTTCCCTGCACATACGCAACTCCCCATGCACACAACAGATTTCCCATTTACAGACACAGCCTTCTACATATGCACGCAACCTCCCACTTCTACAGACTCCGCATATACAAACACAACCTCCCGCATGCACACACAACCTCCCACTTACGGTACACAATCTCCCACAGACATACACAGCCTTTCACATACACACCCAACTCCTCACATGCATACACAACCTCCCATACACGCACACACGACTCTCCAC
>JAGKTI010039288.1:0-10585 GCA_018397915.1 Birgus latro | reverse complement strand
GAATTGTATTTTGTTTTTGTTGATTTGGAAAAGGCCTTTGACAGAGTCCCTAGAGAGGTGGTGAAGTGGGCAATGAGAAAGCTGGGGTTGGAAGAATGGCTGGTTAGGGTGGTTATGGCCATGTACATGGGTGCTCGCACCCAGGTAAGAGTGAATGGAGTTTTGAGTGATGAGTTTTCTGTGAATGTTGGTGTGCATCAGGGGTTAGTTTTGACTCCCTTGTTGTTTATCATGGTGCTTGAAGCCCTCTCACGTGACTTCAGAGATGGACTCCCATGGGAGATGTTGTATGCTGATGATTTGGTGTTGATTGCAGAGAGTGAAAAGGAGGCGGAGGAAAGATTTAAGAAGTGGAGAGATGGTATGGGGTACAAGGGCTTAAGGGTAAATGCAGATAAAACAAAAGTGATGATATCTAGGGTTGGTGGCAGTACAATCAGAGGAGAGGGAGAGTGGCCATGTGCAGTTTGCCACAAGGGTGTGGGAAGTAATTCCAACTTGTGTAGTGTTTGTGGTAAATGGGTGCACAAGAGATGTAGTGGTATTAGAGGTAGACTGCGAGATAATGCTGATTTCATGTGTGCGGCGTGTCGGGGAGAGCAGGTGGAGATTGTTAGGCGTGAGAGGGTTGAACTTGGAGGTGAGTCTCTTGAGTGTGTGGAGGTGTTTCGTTATTTGGGAGACATGTTATGTGCCGGAGGTGGGGCTGGAGTTAGCTCGGTTGCTTGGGTGAGAAGTGGTTGGAAGAAGTTCAGGAAGCTGTTGCCTCTCCTGACATTGAGAGGACTCTCCTTACGTGCTAAGGGGTCTTTGTATGCAGCATGTGTTAGGAGTGTGATGCTGTTTGGCAGTGAGACCTGGGCAGTAAAGGAAGAAGATATTCGCAGGTTTAAACGTACAGAAATGACAATGATTAGGTGGATGTGCAGTGCGTCCCTGCGTGCAGGGCCTGGGAGGGCTGGGTTTACAATGGAAGAGCTGAGAGGTAGGATGGGACTGAAGTGTATTGGTGTTGTGATGAGGAGAGGTAGGCTGAGGTGGTTTGGACATGTGGAGAGGATGGAGGGTGATAATTGGGTACAGAGGGTGAGAGGTGTTAATATTGGGGGAGGGGTTGGGAGGGGTAGACTGAGAAAGACATGGGACGAGGTCATTAAGTGTGACTTAAGGGTTAAGGGACTGAACAGGGAGGCTGCCAGGGACCGAGCAGCGTGGAGAGCCGCCATTAGGTGACCAAGGCCGATGCATGCAAGCATGTTGGAGCCTTCAAAAATGAAACAAAACGAAACGAATAGTCAGACAGTCTGACCCGCACACATTTCCCTATCCAACACTTAACATGATACTTCCATAACCAGCTACAAAACACTTAACATTCTTCAATCAACCTCCGGGGAGGACGTCTTTCACATGGCGGTAATTGCTCATCCACTGGGTCAGGTTCAAACGCTTCTTCCAGGGGTTCTAAGAGCCACTCTTCACCTCCTTAATAGGGTTTCACTTGTCCGGCAGCTCTTTGTATCCTTTTCCCTGTGAACACATTTCTGCCATGAACACACTTCTGTCCAACAACACTTCAACTACACGATACCGACCATCCCATTTTATATTAAGTTTTCGACACGTACCAGGTATCTCTATTTCTTTCTTAATCCACACAAGGGTTTCAACACCAACCACTTGGTTCTTTCGCCTTCGATTAGCCACGACTCTATACCGTCTCGACATCTTCCGGTGTGTTTCCTGAATGAGGGCATGGGCGACCGCCATCTCATCTTCCTCACCATCGACTGTGAGTAAAGGCACACCAAACAGTCTAGGTGGATGGCGAGAGAAGGTGAAATACAGCTGCTGCCCCATAGATGTATGGACCGCCTGATTCATGGCGATCTGACAGGGCTGGAGCAATTGGGGCCAGCGAAGAGGGTGGCCCTGACATAATGAGGAGAGGATTGACTTCAGGGTCCTATGCATCCTCTCGGTTACTCCATTCCCTTGAGGATGATACGGGGTCGTGTAGTACCGGATTATTTGGTGATGCTGGCAGAACCGTTGAAAGTCTCTGCTGATGAACTCGCCTCCGTTGTCCAGGACAATACTGCGGGGTGTGCCATAGTCTGCCACATACTGTCCAAGTTTGTCTGTGATGTGTGTGGACTGTTTTGTTGTAAGGGGGAAACCTAATGAATCGGCTATAGTGGTCCACTACTGTAAGCACATAGCGATAACCCTGGACTCCAGCAACCATGTCAGTAAGATCTATTCCAATCCTCTCCAGTGGCTTATTCACTTCACTGGGGGTAATTCCTTCCACTGTTGCTGCAATCCAGTGTCCTGTTTGAACCTTTGACAAGTTGCACATTTTTTCACATACTCACATACATCAGTTCTGAGATTTTGCCAGTAATAAAGTTCTTCAGCCTTTTTGATAGTTTTCTTTTGCCCTAGATGACCTGTTAACTAATGGGCGTGTTGTAGAGCCTGAACAACTAAGGTATGAGGAACAATGAGACTATAATGAAGACTACCATCTGCCTTCTCTCGCACAAAATGTAATATCTCATCTACCAAGGCAAACTGATCTAGAGTAGTTTTTTGGTAATCTTTTAGCAGGGATTCTACCACCTTCCAGATACCGCGCTAGTTCTCCCCACACCGGTTCTTCTCTCTGGCGGTCTCTCATTTGTTCTCGGTTTAACTCGAGCCATGTGGCTTCAGGTAAACACACTACCACTCAAATTGGGTGTGACAACTAGTCTGCGACAAAATTGTTCTTGCCTCTGAGGTACTGAGTGTCATAGTTATATTCCCTCATTTCCAGAATCCACCGGTTCATCCGAGGTGATTTAGTCTTACGTCTGAATATGCTCATCAGAGTTGGTGATCAGTGACTACTGTAAAAAGGGTACCCTATAAGTAATGATGCAAATTCTGACATGTGAGGACTACCGCTAGGGCCTCTTTGTCTGTTGTTGAATACCGAGCCTCACAAGGGGTCAATTTTTTTGAGAAATACCCGATTGGCTTGTTGGTACTGTCGGTTTGGATTTGATTAAGGACTCCCCCAACATGAGTGTTACTGGCATCCGTAGTGAGGACAAATGGCTGCTCTACCCGAGCTCTAACGAAAACGGGGGCGTTCGTAAGGCAAGACTCGAGATGCTCGAAAGACCTCTGACATTCATCCGTCCAGTGAAATGTCGTTCGAGATTTAGTCAAATTGGTAAGAGGTGTAGCAATCCGTGTGAACGATGGAACATGTTTTCTGTAAAACCCACACATACCGAAGAATCGCCTCACTTCCTTCACAGAGGTGGGTGGCTTCATCTTCATGACAGCCTCAACATTCTTCGGATCAGATTTACTTCCCTCAGCTGAGATCTGGTGACCCAGGAAGGTCACTTCTTTACACCTAAATTTGCATTTACTGAGGTTTAATTTCACTCTGCTGACAGCGAGCAACTCAAAAAGCTGTTTCAATTGCTCTAATAGGGTAGGGAAACTAGGTGCCCACAGGATTAAATCGTCTAAATAATTCTTGACCCAACCCTTCTGTAGAAGAGGCGCTAATAATGAGACCATTCGTCGGGAGAAAATTGCAGGGGAACAGTTGAGACCGAATGGAAGGTGTCTAAATCGATATAGTGTGACCCCGTCACTGAAGGTAGTGAGGTCATGACTCTCCTCGTCCAACAGAATTTGGAAATACGCCTCTCGCATGTCCAGCGTGACACAGTACTGATGTCCGGCTGCTTGTTCTACTAGCTCATCCAGCCGCAGGAGTGGGTAGATGTACACCACAAGGTGCTGATTCCCATGGCGATAATCAAGGCACATGCGTTTACTACCATCCGGTTTGTTTACGAGGACAATAGGCGACAACCAGGCAGCGGTAGATCTTTCGATAATTTCTCTGTCCTCCATGTCCTTTAACATCTCTGTGATAATCTGTTTTGTTTGTACAGGGTAGTGATACATGGGCCCATGACTGGGTTGGGGGTCTGCAACTTTAATATGAACGGGAGGACCACTGATGAGTTCTAACTCACCTTTATCGAGAATAAAGAGAGGGTCATACTCAAGGATCAACTGGGTTAAATCTTCCTGCTGGTCATTGGTGGGGTGTTGCCAATTTTGTTCTCCGATCAGGGCTTTCAGTCTCTGAACGCATGTTCTGTTTTGTTTGACTTGATCATTCTCTAAGAGTAGATCGTTGTGAATCTTAGTTAACATTAATTTTGTCAGGGGTTGGATTAGCAACTCTCTCGTACAATCCGACAATTGTGCCCCTACGAAATACTTTTACCTTCTTGGTTGCATTAGTGGGTGGGAAATAGATTGTATTTGCCAAACTGACGAACTAAATAAGGATGACTGTTATGACTAACCCTGGGTTGAAGGTACACAATGAGATTAGTAGCTGGGTCTTCCCTTACAGGTACGGGCATGAATCTAGACTGATAGGGGTCTACCTTCATGGTGGTAAGAAGGTTAATTTGTGAGAGGAGTTGTACTGGGTTGGAAAGTTCTACTGGATCAACTCTCACTCTCCCCACTTTGTTTCTCTGGCGGCGGATATGATTCACAACATGAGGGGCGCCCCCTCAGATCATAACTCCCTTTGCTCCATTCCACATGAGTGGAGCTTGGCCCAACACGTTACAACCCAGGAGCATGTCAGTACTGATATAAGACTTTGGCACTACCGGGAACCATTGTTTATGCGTCTTCTCGTCTCCAACTGCTATTTCAGCTCGCAGCATTCCTAATACTCTCAGAGGGGTGCCTGAAACTCCTTGTAAGCGCAGTGGGTTTCGACGTGTGTTTATTTCTCCCCCAGTCCATTTGACTGTGGACTCCTTAATTAAACTGTAGCTGCTCCTGGTGTCCACGATAGCTTCTATTATTTTCCCATTTATTACTACACTGATGGTGGGAGATGTTTGGCCACCGACTAGTCATAATTTTTGAGATGGTTCATGAGATTCTTTTGATGAGTCATTTCGGGTGGGAGGTTTGTGATTACGTCCAGGGAACCCGCGTTCTCCATGCCGACATCCGGGCCTGCGGCAATCAAAACAATGCCCAGGAGGAGGTTTCTGCCAACAATCTCGGAGGTTATGTGATGATGTGAGACAGTGAGCACAATATTTATAACTAGAAGTTTTGGGGATACTAGGCTGTCCTTTACTCACTTGCGCTAGGTTAGATTTGAGTTCGTGGATCCGGCGCTTTAACTCTTTCATTTCGTCTCTCAGTCATCTGAACTCGAGCAGTCACTCTGGCTTGTCAAGGTGGACAGCGACAGCCGGTTTTCTACCTTCCTTTCCTTAACACTACTCTCGGAAGGCACCGCACAGTCACGAGAGGTCTGATTCACTTCCAACAATTGACGTTCGTGTTCAATTCTATCGATAAACTTTTTTAATGGCTACTTATCATCTAGGAATCCCTCGAGTTTTACTCGTGATGGAAGAGGTAAACCATACCACAGTTTCTGTTTGATGGTCCTGTCACGGTTACCGAACTTTTCGCTAGGGAATTTATGCTCTTTGGCCGCATGTTGGCAGATGAAATGGTGTGTGAAAGCCTGGGGTGATCCTACCCAATCATAACATGCTGACTCCAATTCTTGCCAAGCCCGGTCAGTACTAACTTCAATGGCAAACTCTGTTTGAAGGAACCCCTTAAATGCTGACCATGAGACTACTCGATTTTTGGTCTGGTTGTTATGAATGAAGATGGCAAGTTCAGGGCTTACTCAACTCTTCGCTATCTGTATGCTCATTACATAATCCACTGACTCAAAAAAACATTTCCAGGCGAGCTGCAGCATCGATGCCCTGTAATTGACTGAATTCCAGAATCGGAATATCACGAGGCTTTGTGAGGTTCCCTTTCTCTTTCGTTGTTAGTTGTCGATTGGAAGACCGAGGATAGGATGAATTCAAGGGGAACTGTTATGATTCTAATCTGTCGAGTTCGTTCGCTAACTGAGTCAATCTAGGAGAGTGTTCCTCCTCCTTAATCTGGATTTCTACATTATCTTGCCAACTCATGGTGTTAGAAATGAGAATTGCTTTCACTTCTACAGGCTTCGCAACCCACTAGGCCATATGTCCCCTTATCACTGCCAACCATTTATGTTCTACCTTGCTTCTTGCCTCAGCCGACCAGCGAAATCCATCTGCCAGAGTTCCCACATAATATGCCGTATTGAACTGGACCACCTTATTACTTGTCTTTGATTGATGGCATTCTGAACCATTCAATAACCAGCAATAGAGATTGGGGTGTCTCCCGGGTAAGTCTGGGGCTCCACTAAACAAATGCAGACTGCTGCCTCACAACTACTCTCTATGGCCCTACAATTTGTTTAATGTCATCAGCTACCTGGCCTGAAGTAGTATGCCAACTGATGTCATTGCTTCCTATCCAGAGTACAGTAAACCCTTCATAAGCCGAACTATATGGGACCCTACCCTGGTTCGAATTACTGAATTTTCCTTCTTACTGAATTTTCACCCCCCAAAACTGCCAAGACAATACCTATTACTTGTCCTTTCAACACTAAATTAAAGGAGCATGTAGCCTATAAATAATTAAGTCATGACAAAAAACAATTTAGTGCATTTAGTACCTTTAACCCCTTCATTGCTGGGTGTATTTTCATTTGTTCTTGCTGCCACCAGATTATTTTAGTCAGTGTAGGGAGGATCTGTGGAAGTTCACGGGGTTGGTACAACCTTTGTTAGCCCCTTCAGTACGTGAGTCCAGTCCTGAGTGCCATAAAATCGGCTGCAGGAAGCGTAAATAAAGTAGAAATAGACGTTACGGTACTGAAGTGGTTAATTGGTAGAAAATCATTCACAGAGGCAGTACACACCTGTCGGCAGCGTGTGTTGGAGATGAATTTTCATCCTCCAAATTGAAAAAACAATACTTATTACTTGTCTTTTCAACACCCGGCAGCATGTGTTGGAGATGAATTTTCACCCTCCAAATTGCAAAAACAATACTTATTACTTGTCTTTTCAACACTAAAGTAATGGAGCATATACAGTGTATAAATGAATAAAGAAAGACAAAAAAGAAAGAATTCAGTGCACCTAATTCACCTTTCATTAGAGGAAGTACAGAATCGTCGGCAGTTTGTTTTGGAGACTGAGGTGGTGGAGGTGGCTGAGTTCACACTTCAACGTAAATTCTGAACAGTACCCAGAGTTTATTTCACTCTACATTAAGAACTAAACTTAAATGTAATCACTATAATAGACTGCAATGTAACACTTGCAGCAATAATAGTACTGAACTTTAATCATGATCACTTAACACTAAGTCACACGCATACATTTTTTTTTCTTTTTTAGCTTCATTCCTTAATGACTAGAGGTGCCAGTATCACTTCTTTTAAGCTTTGACTCTTCCATGGCAAAGCAGAAGGCAAAAGGAGCACTGGTCAGCACTAGATGACAGTAAGAACGGCGCAGCAACTACCGTCTCCAAAGGCAAGCAGCAGACTGGCACCACGTGTCAGCCTGGCGCCATTTGTCCCCTTACCTCTGCATTTCGGCCTATTTACATACGTGGTCTCGGCCTGAGTTCGGCTAACCGAAGATTCCGTCTTCTAAAAGTTCGACTTGTGATGGGTTTACTGTATACATAAATCACGTTTCCATTCTAATACCTCGTTCATCTGGTCATCGGAGAAGACCGTTCTTGCCTTGGCTCCAGGGGCCTGATATACTCTCAACTCCACAACAGGAGTAGTATTCAATAACTGGGGAATCTGACTGACCTACTAAGGACACTTTGGGCATACTGATTGTTCCCGATGAGATGGAAAAAGAAGTTTGGCGCAATGCTTATATACTTGCTTGGGGAGGATATGGAGAATGTGAGTCCATTTAAGTACTTGGGTAGTGTGATGAGTAAGGATGGAAGTCTGGAGGGTGAGGTACTTGAAAGGGTGCAGCAGGGAAAGAAGGTTGCTGGTTCCTTGAAAGCAGTGAGAACAGGGAAGCATGGAAATGAAAAAGCTGCTACATGACAGTATTGTGATACCAACTCTGACATAAGGAAGTGAAGCTTGGACCCTGTTGGAGGGACAGAAGTCAAGAGTAAGAGCAGTGGAAATGAGTTATTTGAGAGGAGCATGTGGAGTCACATGGAGACAGACTAACAAATGAGGAAGTGAAGGAGAAACACTTAAGGTGGTTTAGGCATGTGGAGAGGATGGAGAGTGAGAGACTGACGAGGAGAGTGTATGTGAGTGAGGTGGAGGGGGGGAGGGAGGGGGAGGCCGAGGATGCGATGGAGGGATGGAGTGGAGAGGTATATGAGAGAGAGGAGTGGGAGCTGGGAGCAGGGCAGTGAAATGGCAGGGGACAGAGCGACATGGAGGCGACTTGTTTGTGGCCACCCCGTGCGGGATTGAGGCGTCTGGCAATAGATAGATAGACAGACAGACGAAGAATGTTTATTTTCAGTGACAAATTATTTCGGCTTGTCCACCAGTAACTATAAGGGTCGTTAATTTCAAGGATATTGTGAGAACAAGTGGGTCTTCACTGTCACTGAGGGATTCTATCTCGCTTCACTCATTCATCGCGATACAACAAGATCTTATTCCACCACCATATTTTATCCCGCAATAATATCTAATTTCACAATAATAAACCTTATCCCACCACTTTTGCCACCAGTGTAGGGCTCCCAATCTTATATACCCTCAGTTGTTCTAATCCTGGGGACTGACAACAACTTCGACTGATCACTCTGCAACATTAAAGTCTTTACACCTACTACCAAGGGATATGAAAAATCTGTTTACACTCGAGCCACATGGATGGATTGACTTACGATGCTTAAAATTTTGTGACAAGTGTACGGGGTTAATAATTATACTGAAGTCTAAACGAATGAGTATTTGAACAACTTGTAGCTATGCTCGCAGTTGTGCTACGTGACTTTGTGAGGCAAGGCCAAAAATACAAGTTTTGCGATTACTAATGATAATTATCAGCAATTAGAATTTAGATAAGCGTTAATTTACTACTACATAGTACAAAAGGGGGATATTATTAACACTGACCTACAAATTTCGAATTCAAAGTACGAAGACAAACTTTCGCAATTGTTAAACTTTTGCCAAAGTTTTGTGGTTATGGGAAAGTGACTTATTCACATGTATAATATCGATCACATTCATATAGGTGCTTGATTTAGTTCTATTAATAATAGTGTCTCGCTTGCACTATAAATAGTAACGAATTAAATCTGAATATGGAATTTAATGGTCAACCACTACACTGCGTAGAGAAAAGAATATCTAGGGTTCAAGGTTACATTTACATTACACATATTTTAACTTATATTACCTTTATACTAACTTATACTTAAATTGCCCTTAAAATTACGACATTGCGTACAGTGTAGAAGAACTAACTATAATGGACCAACTGGGTGGGAAGCCTCATCAGATAATGACAAAAAATCCATTATAGTCAATACCCTCCCTCCCTGAGGTGGCATTTTAAGTACATGTTTGAAAATAAATACTGTAAGTACAACAGCATAATCCAGTACTAAAAATGAAAACCATACATATTTTACACTATGTGGCCCATAATTTTGCCCTTTTGCAGTTTATTTCACATCCTCCTTATTGCATTACTTCATGAAACATGTGTTACAACCGACTGTGCCCCATTTAACAAACACTATTTATCACAGCTAATAGATGTCTGGTGGCTTTGTGGTGTCCATTAGATCTGATATCCTGTCTATCAAGGTCCATTAAATCATGGGTCTATCGTACATTACTTTAGGATGGACGAAAGGCATTGTGCACTCACCTTCTCCCCTGACACTCCAGAAGCAACATCAGTGATGGTCTGTGTGAGGATAACAGTGAATACAGCATGTGAACGTGATGATTCACTGTTCATATTGGTGGCAGCTACTGTTCTTGCCTTGTTTCCCTCCTCTATCAGCTGCTCAATGTCCTGAGATGTAATGTAAAGGAGACTCAAAATTACACAAAAATCAGTGTATTGTGGTATTTATAAAATTCACACACACACACACACACACACACACACACATTACAATGACACTTTATTAACTTGGACTAATTTTACACATCAATCAATGATATGCAATCATGCCATTTCAGCACACTCATCTACCCTGATATCAACAAATTCCATACTCCATGGGATAAACATGCATGCATGGCCAAAGCTGTGAAAAACATAAAACGTAACTTAAACATCTCTCATATATATTTATGTTCATATTCTATCCACTCTAAGCCACCCCCCCCTTTCACTACTATGACATCTTCAGAACTATGACAACTTTTGTAGTCTGTTCTTGGTACTGGTTATCTCTAGATGATTTCATTCAATTTAGGAGAAACTTTCACTGGAGAGGTTAAGCAGCACTTATGAACTCTTTCACTATGAGGGGTGTCTCCTATGTTGAAGGTAGCAAGAACTTATTCAAAAAGAAGTCAATGTACTGAAAAGGATAATACTCCCCTTTCCACTACTCTCAATCACAACATGAGTAGCCAAATATA
>JAGKTI010039287.1:0-10585 GCA_018397915.1 Birgus latro | reverse complement strand
ATCTTAGGATTACTTACCACTCTCATCACAACTGGATCCTGACAAGATACCCTTATAACTTACAAAGAAAACTTGCAATCACGCTAAAATAAAAGTTTACAAGGAAGTACAATAATTATTGCCTAAATTTCCTTCATGAGCTCTCTTGCATTATCAGAGGTGATTAAGCCTTACTAGAGGACAACCAAGTATCCAAGGTAGCAATATCATGTCAGTCATTCTTTGCTGCTGTACATATGATATTAATCCTTACCAGAAAACCACCAGGTATCCTAGGTAGCTACATCATGTCAGTCTTTCTTTGATGCTGTACATATGATAGTCTAATAACTCATACAGTTCACACTGCAGCTGTTGTATAGTACTGGTATATCAGCTCATCCACACCGAGTTCTTCAACTCAATAATGCAGTTACAACGAGTGACCAATGTTAATATTCCAAAATTTTTGATAACCTGATATTACTTAGCACAAACAATCTGAGTCTCATCATCAAACACCATTAATTCACTGTCTATTCCATCAACAGCATCCATAAGAGCAATACGAACCTTGATCATGCAAATCAGTTTGTGCAACATAAAATTTTCATGCTCAATTAGAAGTTGGAACTGTCATAAGGGTTCACTTCAGGTGGGCAAGGCTCAGGAACCATTTCTTCATTTCTGTATAATGTACTGTCTTGCCTTCCATACATCTTCCCCTCTAACTTTACAATATCTCCTCCTTCAATTGAATTATCACCCAGGAGGTGAAACTGTTCTCCTTTCCCCTCTCTGATCTGTACAATGGGCTCTCCTATAAGATGTGGGGGTGCTCCTCCTTCAGTCTCTACAGGTTGTGGCATCTCTTGCATGATATATTGAGAATCTTGTAGTATTTTAATTTTCAGGCTTTTTACTGGATGCTTCTTCATTTTATGAGTTTTTAGGTTTGTATTTTGTCTGAATGCTGCTGGACATTCAGAGCATTTGAAAGGTCTATCTTCTGAATGAGTTGTCTCATGAGTCTTAAGATTTGACTTCTGAGCAAAGCTGGCCCCACAGGTGGCACACTGGAATGGTTTCTCCCCAGTGTGAAGCCGTGTGTGAATTTTTAAGTTTGACATCATGGTGAACTTGGCACCACACTCCTCGCAGGTAAACGGACGTATGGCTTCCAGTTTTTTTTTTCGACCCCTTTTACTTGGAGGTCCGCCATCTGTTGCATGCAGTTTCATCATGTGTGATTTTAAGTTGGATTTCTGTGCAAAGGTTGATCCACATTCTTCACATGTGTATGGTCGCTCACCTGTGTGTATTTTTTCATGTGTTTTTAAATTTGACAACTGTCGAAACCGTGCACCACATTGTTCACAACCATAAGGCCTCTCATTTGTGTGAATACGCTTATGATTTCTCAAGTGTGTTGACTGGACGAATGAAGATCCACATTCCTCACATTTGAAAGGTCGCTCACCTGAATGAATTAACTTGTGACTTTTAAGATTTGATTGCTGAGAAAATCTAGTAAAACAGACATCACACTCATATGGTTTTTCTCCAGTATGAATTTTCTGATGAGTGCGAAGGTTTGATATTTGCGTAAACGTAGCATTGCATTCTTCGCATGCATAAGGTCGTTCACCCGTATGAATGCGCATGTGTGTCTTCAAGTTTGACAGCTGAGTAAATGTAGACTGACAAACGCTGCAAGCATGTGGCTTCTCTCCACTATGGCGCCAAGTGTGATTCTTCAGCTGTGTTCCATTTTTAAACTCTAAGTCACATATCTGGCACTTGTATATTTTTCCTTGTCGTCCCTTGGACATTTTGGCCCTCATTAATTCTGAATGTGATGTAGTAGCTTGAGCCAAGAGGCTTAACTCAGATCCTACAATATCTTCAGGCCTACTTCCACTTCTTGACAACTCTTGACGGTTAAATATCTCTGGGTTGGGGCACTGATTGTCAAAGCGGCCTAAGTGAGATCCTGCTGCATCTCCACTTTCATTTCTTTCTCTGTGAAGCTGTGATGTATTGCCTTCAGGATTAGAAGAATCAGTAACTGTCTCTTTTCTCGAACCAAAGGTCTCATCAAAATACTGCCGCTTAAATGTATTACTTTCTTCTGCATAATGCTGGTACGGGGAAGGAAATGACATTGGGAACATGGGGACTCCACCAGTAACAGAACTTGGAGCACTTTTGCCTTTAGATGTCTGGGAGGACAACTGTGTGACATTACTCATAGTAGATGTGTAAGAGCTTTTGCCAAAATTAATATTCTCACTATCACTCTTTGTGGTTGAGGCTCTGTTTGCACTGTGAGGTATCCTCTCCACTGTAGACAAGATACGTGCTGAATGGCCATCCATCCTGCCCGAATCTAAATTCAAGTGAGATGCCATTTCTACTGAACTAAAGGAGGCTCGATCAGTCTGTGATTGTCGCTGAGAACTTGCATGCTGTCTTACATCTGTGACAGATGCTGGACTGACATCTGTTGTAGTTCTGATTGATTCACTAAGCAATGATTGTGAAGTGCTGCCACTTGAACTATACGGCAAACGATGTGCTTCATGTTCCTCTGCAGCCAGTCTGTATGCTTCTGCCATGTATCTATGAGCTTCATGTGCTGAACCTGGCATAAGCTTTGCCCCAGGAAACATAACATTATGCCCCAAGGCCATCAGTGATGCCCCTTGTCCTACAAAGCCTGGTTCTGGACTTGAAGTGCTTGGGTACTGAGGAGTAGAGGTGGCCTGAGGGGTGGATGCGAGGTCTGGACGCAACATTGGGGGGAAAAGCCCTCTATTTCCAGATGTTCCTCCACTACTACTGCCACTGCTGCTGCGACTCAAACCACTCATCTGAAAGTGCAAACTATAGTGAGCATGATGTAATATGACAATAAGGTAATAAGTAATGTACTTCATATTATCAGTTCATGCTCAGTCCAACAGGACTATACACATTTTATATCTAAATTCAAAAATAACAATAAACATGATTAATCTTAAGTATGTGAACTATCATCAAAAGTTACTTCTTTTAACATAAAAGAAAATGTTGCTTCAAATATAACTATTTCTGAGCTTAAGAAGAAATGGAAATTCCAAAATGTAACAGCTTTCTTTGTATAATACAGTATGGGAATATCTGTGCTACCTCATAAAAAAAGAAAAAAAAAAAAAGGCAGTGACCATCATCTGATTGTTACAGCATGCTTAGGAAGGAAGAACATGAACTGATGAATGATAAAAAAATAAATGCATCACGCATGTATAGAGATGCAGGGGACAATGTTTACACCTTTCAACTTAGCAGCTGATGGAGTGGTTTTTCTTACAGGCCTTCCTAAACATATTTCGGTGTGGATCAGCTAGTCAAAAAGATGAGACCAGAATATTAAAGACTGGACATCTCTCATTTCAGTGGGCACTTGGTTGATAGAACTTAACATTTGTGGTTTCTTGTTCCTATTTTGGAATCCTTTCCATCTTAAATCGTTTCGTTTCGTTTTTGAAGGCTCCAACATGCTTGCATGTGTCGGCCTTGGTCACCTAATGGCGGCTCTCCACGCTGCTCGATCCCTGGCAGCCTCCCTATTCAGTCCCTTAACCCTTAAGTCACATTTAATGACCTCATCCCATGTCTTTCTCGGTCTACCCCTCCCAACCCCTCCCCCAATATTAACACTTCTCACCCTCTGTACCCAATTATCCTCCCCCATCCTCTCCACATGTCCAAACCACCTCAGCCTACCTCTCCTCATCACAACACCAATACACTCCAGTCCCATCCTACCTCTCAACTCTTCTATCGTAAACCCAGCCCCCCCAGGCCTTGCACGCAGGGACGCACTGCACATCCACCTAATCATTGTCATTTCTGTACGTTTAAACCTGCGAATATCTTCTTCCTTTACTGCCCAGGTCTCACTACCTTACAGCATCACACTCCTAACACATGCTGCATACAAAGACCCCTTAGCACGTAAGGAGAGTCCTCTCAATGTCAGGAGAGGCAACAGCTCCCTGAACTTCTTCCAACCACTTCTCACTCTAGCAACCGAGCTAACTCCAGCCCCACCTCCGGCACATAACATGTCTCCCAAATAACAAAACTCCTCCACACACTCAAGAGACTCACCTGCAAGTTCAACCCTCTCACGCCTAACAATCTCCGCCTGCTCTCCCCGACACACCGCACACATGAAATCAGCATTATCTCGCAGTCTACCTCTAATACCACTACATCTCTTGTGCACCCACTTATCACAAACACTGCACAAGATGGAATTACTTCCCACACCCATGTGGCAAACTGCACATGGCCACTCTCCCTCTCCTCTGATTGTACTGCCACCAACCCTAGATATCATCACTTTTGTTTTATCTGCATTTACCCTTAAGCCCTTCTGCCCCATACCATCTCTCCACTTCTTAAATCTTTCCTCAGCCTCCCCTTCATTCTCAGCAATCAACACCAAATCATCAGCATACAACATCTCCCATGGGAGTCCCTCTCTGAAGTCACGTGAGAGGGCTTCAAGCACCATGATAAACAACAAGGGACTCAAAACTGACCCCTGATGCACACCAACATTCACGGGAAACTCATCACTCAAAGCTCCATTCACCCTTACCTGAGTGTGAGCACCCACGTACATGGCCATAACCACCCTAACCAGCCACTCTTCCAACCCTAGCTTTCTCATTGCCCACTTCACCACCTCTCTATTAGTGTGAAATGCAATTATGAATTATGATGGTGTGTTCTTCCTGGGCTAACCAAAACATGATGTGAGCAGAATGAACGTGCTTTGTTTAGTCAGTGATTAATGTGCTGGCCAAATCTTTAACCTCTTCACACTGATGGCATATTTTATCATATATTCTGACTACGGCACAGATGATTGTATGCATCTTGGGAAAGATCTCTAGTTACAGATAAGTTAATGAAAGATATAGCTAATACCTACAGTTCCAAAAGCATGGGGAAGAGAAGAAATACCGTACATTACCAGATTCAAGAGATTAAGATATACTGAAATACAGCACAGCAGGCCCATGAACAACCCTTGTTTGATCAACATAATTTCATCCTACTGTATTATAATGAATGAGGACCTAAATACAGTATATCAGATTACCAAGAGCATACAGAGGATCCCTAACAACATGAAAAGAAGTGTGATTAAAAAAAAAATGTTACTTTATTCAGCTTAAACAGTGGAATACAATATTTTACTGTACTGCCTTTACACTGTTTAGTATAGGAACCAAAATGAAACATCAAAAATTCGTTAAGGCAACCCATGCTGCAATATAATACTGTACGCCATTTTGCATGAACAGTCACACCGGTTATATTTTTTACTTACATGCTGAGAAATACAGCAACCCAAGCAGAAAAGGCATGACATGACCGTTATAGGTACTTTTTTTTTTTTTTTTGTCTAGGTGCCAGATACTGTACATCATTTATACTTATGTATGCTTGCTGATAAACCATGAACTTCAAGCACAACTCTGCCTCCATAACTGATCTAAAAGAATGAGGTAGAAAAGTATGCAGGATGGGAGGAGCTAACTGGATGTTTTTTAGTTAAATCCAGCCCCAGGTGGGCTGATAGTAGTGTATACCGGTATTTCTTTTTCATCATAAGCTCAAAAATAGTAAGTACTTCATTTGACTCAATTCACAGAAAAATACAGCAAAGTTATTTCATAAATGCATACCAATACAGTATAAGAGGAAAACAAACACATACAAATGATTACACTCCCTCTTTTATCTTTCTTTCCTTCATTCTTTCCTGTTCCTTCTGCCTATGGGTGACTCTACACTAAGTGACAAGCCGAATGGTTTCCTGTACACCAGGAAACCATTTACTATGCTGCGTGGTAAACATATAATAAAATTATGGCACCTGGTGGCTTAGTGAGTAATTGTGGCGCTCCAATCGGATTGAGCCGAAGAGGGTTTATACCCAAGGGATGGCTGGAGTTATTGCTCACGTAATGCCACTCACGGATGAGTGAGGCTGGTCACTCTCATCTTAAATGTCAGGACCAACTTGCCTAGCCCCGGGCTCCTATGCTCCTCATGGGGCAAGGTAGGATTGGATGATGGATGGACGGATGGACAAATGATTACTAATGATGATCTGGCGGTTATATTTACATCTAAGTGACAATATTACAATCTGTATAGCCAAAACGGGTGCTTAGGGGATAGATACTGAACACTCTATATGAGCAAAACTTACATGTTCTATATTCTTCACAAATAACATTCAGATCTCATCATCCTACTCAAAGTCCACACATTCACTTGACTCAGGGAAACTAGGAACCCAGCTCTTCAGTCTCACTGGGGACATAAATCTGACAAGAAAGGAAGGTCATGGCACACTGTTCACTCCTTCTGTGCCGGAGGCTGTACAAGACTGGTAAAAACACAAAAGCTAGTTGGTGGGGTCGTAACACTCCTACATCAATACTTTAGTTGATAGTTTTCATGCCCCTCACTCCTGCCCTTTTGTAAAGTGAAGATATATACAGTATATTACCTAAAATAAGCAACAGACCACTACCTTGCATAATGCCAATAAGAACATTTTAACATAACATTATTTGAAATCATACAGTACTGTATGATCAAACAGTAACAAATGATGACAGTGCACATACATAAGTTTAACTGAAAAGAATATTTAACAAATTAAAACTTCAATAACTGAGGATATGCTTCAAGAAGCACTTGGAACAACTGATGGTAAATCCAGTTTCTGACTGAATGGTTCCCTTGTATGCAATGCTGTGATGCACTTATAATACAGTATATGTGTCAACCTAGACTAACCGTGAAAATGTTTTAACTTCTGTACAACCAGTTGCTTCTTGAAACAGACCCTCTTAAGGAAAAGTGGGCTTACCTTGACATGATTTTTACAGAACCAGATGAATGAGTTAAACAGTATCTTCAGGTAGCATGGGAGACATTATTCCATCTTCCATACACTGCTGACACCAAGAGAATTTTTGAAAAAAATACAGCATAATAACTTGATTATATTCTAGATATAGCACAGAGTTGTCAAGTGACAGCAGTAAAACAGCATGTAGCTCCCTGCTGGGGTCTGTTTCACGAAGCCATCACTGGGGACAATTACGAAGTGTTCTTTGCACTCCTAAAGCTTGAATCGTATTACTACGCCATCATTATAAAGTTAGGCTTCACCACCAACTTTTTATACATTTTCTCAGAGGTATCAACTGTAGAAATGGACACTTAACCAGGGGCATTTTATTATTCAGTATCATAAACCTGGCCAGATAAATCTTCCAGATGAAAAAGTGCATTAAAAAAATATTTATGTGTACCGTATTTGGTACAACAATATGAATTATGGTTCTGACAGTCTCTGGAATCATAAAATCAAGCAATGATGATAGAGTAAAAAATAAGGTAAATTCAGTTCCCAAGATCAATAAGAATAAAAGTAGTACAACACAAAACAGTACTGCTCAAATCTGAAGAAAATATGGGGACAGGACTATACACATCTAAAAATACCAGTATCATTTACCACCTGTTTTCAAACAATCAACTGGCTTTCCATGTAATACGCTAGAGACTACATCTGTGGAATTCCTGAGCTCAAAAATTAAAGTAATTTTACATAAATTCCTACATTTAACACATTCAAACAATCAAGTGGCATGAAATTTATAACCACATTTAAAATACTTTAACAAACGACACTGGAATAAATCTGAATAAAGAATACAGTGCACCCTCACAGAATGTGAGTTTATGGGTGGCAGAAACCCTCGCATTCTACGATTTAGCATTGTGTGAACCAAAGAACTTATGGGAAAAATGGTATATGGTGGACAGCCCACCCAGGGCTTGGTCTTCGGGTCCCCTTCCAGCCTACTCTACCCTGCTGATACTTTGTCTAACAGTACTTCTAGTTGGACCAACAAATAAAACAACAAATAGAACACCATGTACCTTTATTTAAGTGACTTCTGGGCTTGTTAAGAAGGGAGAGGGGGGGTATCCAAGGCTTGGGGAATTTACTCTTGCCCCGCAGGGCTGGGTGCCCCGTTGTCACTGTCACTGCTGAGGTCTCTGCCCCGCTGTCACTCTCACTGTCACTGCTGAGGTCTCTGCCACATTGTCACACTCACTGTCACTGCTGAGGTCTCCTGGAGGTGCCATAAAGCCTTCAAAGTTGACAGCTGAGACCATGATGAACAGGTGGGTACTGCTATGATGCTAAAATGGACCACAGGATGCGAGGTATAACATGTGTTCTCATGGCAATATGGAGGAGAAGTGTTTGTTTACCCAGGAAAGTTGGTAGATGGCATGCAGATAGCTGGCCAGTGCTGCTGTCTGCCATTTTGAATCTGGCTCAGCTGTCAGCCACCTGCCTTCATGTGACTGGCTCGCACTGTCCAGCCCGATACTTGTGGTAATGGTGGGAAGTCCATTTTTGCCTTGGAATCATACAGCTGATTCGCATGTTGGGAAGTTTGACTCGCAGATTTTGCATTAGATAAAAATAAGCATTTTCTGGGTTGACCTCACATGTAGGTAATTCGCACCGTGTGAGTTCGCATTGTGTGGCGGTGCACTGTATTCTCCATGCAGCTAACTGTCAACGTAGTATAAAGGCATCGCATCAATGAAAAACCACCACTTACCAGTGCAACAATGTCTACCCTTGATCAACCTTGCGCATATAATGCTGTGGGTAATTTTATTTTATTCCCCCCCTGGGAGGGAGGAGGAGGTAAATGGTGTGCCTTAAATGCCAAATAATAGGGTACATATATACAGTATATGTAAAAAAATGTAAGTCAGTTTTTCATCAACTACCAAAATGCTATGGTATGAGATGTGAAACAATTATGAAACTTCTTTAGAAAAAAGTCTCTACTTTTTCATTTCTTACACCAGTACATTATCACTGCACTTGTCTTAAAATTTATTACACCAGTACGTTACAAAGTAGATACTGTGAAAATTTTGTCTTAGGTGACTATCATTAATGAGATAACCAAACATCACGGTTGTTTTGATTTAAATCATGTGATCTAAACTGATTGAAATCAGAGTGAAAAATCATGATTTAAATAAAAATGGATTTTTTTTTATAAATACAATAAAAAGGAAGATAACAGAGAAAGTTGACAGAGGCATCAAGTCTGCTTGTCCTGTACTCTTCTTGTACTGATCTGTATCATCAGGCGCCAGCGAACCAATGCCTTCTGATAAAAGGCACATATTCAGAAGTTAAACACAGGAAAGACGGCTCTTTTGTCGATAATAACAATAAATGTGATTAGCTATGTTCAATGCTGAAATATAAGCTCAACTCTTCTTTGAATACACAGCAACATAATTCAATCTAATGATTAAGATCCAAATCTGACAAAATATAAAAGACAAGTTGGCAACTTTCATCAGTATCTGACACATAGTGATGCAGCAGCATGAGTAACCTCCCCCATACCTAGGAATGTTGGCCTGTGGTGCATTTGCTTACTCCTACATCCCATTCACGTTATTATTGGAGGTTGTTTATTTGAACTTTGATAAATAATTATACCTAATGGACATATTGCAGCAAATGAGAGGAAAAAGGACCCTGTATGGTACTCTTTTGATAGAATTTCCAGAACTGATACCAAAATATGGTTTCACCTGATTTTTTTTTATTTTAAAAATCTGTGATTTTTTCCAACCCTGCCAAACATGCTTTGTGAATTTCATATCGCGAACAATTTTCCATTAGGTGAATTTTATCAATAAATATGTGCATACACCATATATACTGTGTGTATGTGGGTATATATATACTATATATATATATCTATATATATATACACACATATACAGTAAGACCTCACTATAACGGACTAATTAGGGTCCAAACCATTCCGAAAAATGTGAAATTCCAATAATAGCGACATCCGGACTTCCCTCTGCTAATCCGGACTTTTTCCGATATATCAGACATCAGTCAGGATTGCATGAACGGTTTATAAACTGTTTTGACTACCACTGTGGTACTGTACTGTGTTATAACTTCACTGCATTAATCAGATGGTGTAATATATATAATAATGCTGTACTGTATAATGATAAACATGTCTGTTATTTATATTATTGTGGTGAACATAGCTGAAGTGGTCAGGCACTCCAGACTACTACTGGCTTTATCAGACATTTTCCGATATATAGGAATTTAGTCTGGTAGCTCCTTAAGTCCAATAAAAGCGAATTCCGTTCTACTGAAGTCCGTTATATCGAGGTTTTACTGTACTGTATATATGGAGCCTCTGTGGTACGGTGGTAAAGTGTGTGGTTTTGTACACTGGAGAACGAGGGTTCGCGCCCCGCCAGGGTAATAAACTCTGGTAGCGTTCTTCCGACCCCGTACTGCTTTGGTGGACATAAGGGGTGCTGTGGCTGAACCACTGTCGCATACTGTACTATAAAGTATGCTTGCACTCAGTCGGCTTGTATATCCAAAGTCACTCCAACATTACAATCACACTTAAAAGCACTTCTCATCCTA
>JAGKTI010039283.1:0-10585 GCA_018397915.1 Birgus latro | reverse complement strand
CCAGGGTGTCCATAAAGTCTCTTTACAAAGGGGTTCATTTAACAGTACCTTAACTCAACATCTTTCATCAACAGGGTACCTGAAATACACAAATGCAATGTGATTAAAAACTTTGATAACCACTGAGTACATAGAAGAAATCTGATTAAGATATCTCATCAATTGCCTTTGTAATAATTTTAAATTGTGAAGAGACTTTATGGACACCCTGTATATATATTATGTCCCTAGCTGAAAGGGATTAAAAAGGCACTCTTACATCACTTTCTTAACCTTTTAAAATATGATGAGTTTCAGTGAGTTAAATATCGCCCACCGACACAGGCTCATGGGACATTTATCTACCCACCTGTCTATTTGTCTGACAGTCTCTGTATGTGTCCCTGTGCCCACTGAGACTGAGAGTGTTGGGCATGAGACGTCTGTCTATATACATGTCTCCGTATGTATATCCGCAGAGACAGAGGATGGAGCTCGTGAGGTGTCGTCTTCAGGGGGGTGGCTGAACCTGACTCGTATTGTGCCTGAGGACAGGGGCTGGTACAAATGTGCCACCCATCACCTTTTTGGACACTTTGCATCACACTCAGTCTTCATCAATGTACTCAGTATGTTTATTATTGTTTGGTGTATGTGTACTTTCACTGTTGTTGTAGGCCTATCATGCTTCTGTTGTATTGTCAGGCCTTCACTGTTACATCTCTTGTGTTGTCATACCTTTGATAGTGCGTCTCTTGACTTTGCATATTTTGTTTCTTATGGTTCTTGTGTTGTCTTGCCTTCATTATCATGCCTGTATTTGGTGTTCGTTCCTCTTTTACTGTATTGCCTATTTGCTGATTTATCATTATCGCTGCTGTGTTTCCATACCTCTGTTGTTACGCTTCTGTTGTGTTGTTGCAGTTGGAATCGTCCCCGTGTTGTACTATCATTATTGTCGTGTTGTCCTTAGTTGTGTTATGTGCATGTGTTGATGTTGAGGGATTGTTTTGCAGTGACTCCTTTGTTACAACTTTGTTTTATTGGCTTGCATCAAAATTTTGTCCTGTACACTGCGTACACAGGAAGCTTTGTAGTGCCTCTTCCTTATCGGCACATATAGTATAATACGCATTAAAACGGTCTTCTGTGGTATTTACGTCGTTTTAATCTTGATGTAATTTGCATCAGTAGTATACAAGAGGATGCTGATATGTACTGAACACAATAAATGATAAAGAAGAGGTTCTACGAGGACTCTAAAAACCAAGAAAACGGCTCTCTGTTTTCATCAAAGTCTTTGGTTAGAATCATCCTTCATTGTTTATGTGCATTCCGTGTTATATTCCCATGCTTTCTGCTTTCTCTTCTTATATTCTAATGCATATCCATTCACCGCGAGAGCATACGTTTAATTTATGCCTGAAACTTTTGATGATCAGCTTCAGACAGTCTTTGCGAACTTGAGGACATAAGTACAGGCCTGATAAACCTATTCAGTGTGAGATGGCCTTCCAAAGTGAATAAAACAATTTGTAATCAGTAAGAATAAACTATAAGAAACGTCACTGAGATTCATTAACTTGTGGTGGCATGCATTACACTCCCTCTTTGTCAACGTCCTTGATTAATGTATTATCGCTTTTTGAAGTGTTTTATGTCACATTTTGCATACTTCTGTTATGATGTTTGTTTTATTTGACGTGCATCATTCATACATAACACAATATATATTACTATAGTAGGAACGCAAATAACTCTTAAGGAAATGGTCCTAAGAAGCCTCCTTATCCAACGAGAATGCGTCCGAAGTAGCTGCATCACCTGTGTATGTTAATGATGCCGTTTCTTTGTGCCAGGTGAGCATGGTGGGGGAGGCGTCCTCACTCCACAGCTGCTGAGGAAGACCGTTGTTACATCCTCTTCCGCACCAGTTGCACTCCACCCACCCTGTCCCTTCCACCCGGCAGGTGAGAGAGAGAGAGAGAGAGAGAGAGAGAGAGAGAGAGAGAGAGAGAGTCCTTCTTTCTTATTTTTACTGTTGTGTACTACATGTTGCCGTGTCCCATAAAGAAATTTGCAGATGCGGGAGCACCTCAAGGAGCAAACCTGTCCTGTTACTCTGTTACTCGCGACTTTTCGTTCCTTGATAATGTCTTCTACGATATGTAATGTTCCACCATTATTTTCATGGGGGTCTGCCACCTTCCATATATTAAAACGATAAAAATAGGGAAAGGAGGGCACATATCGCTTTGTCTTCTAACACGTTGTAGAATTGGCTGCCATCCAGTTACTCCTCCTCCTCCTCCTACTCCTCCTGTTACTACTGCTGCTGCTACTGCTACTACTACCGTACTACTACTACTACTAGTATTAGTTGTAGTAGTAGCAGAAGTAATTGTAATGTTCTGGGTGGTGGAGTGAGAGGACCTGTGCCAAGGCGCCCCGTACCCCGTCTTTTCGTCTCGAAATCGTAGTTAAAATGATTATGGGTTCTTAGAATTGATACCGACTCCATCATAAAGTGGACATTGATTTATTCGTAAAATAAATTTTTAAAGATTAGTGATATAAAGATTGGAATAAGTGAAAAAGTGTTAAAATTACGGAATGAGAGGAAGGCAGAGTGATGGGTGTGTGTGTGGAGGGAGGGTTAGTGAGCGAGGTTATCAGGACTGCTGTCAACACTGTGCGCAGTATCATCAGCCACCCGGGGACCAACCACCACATGTGCGCTGCCCCCCACACCCAAAATATAAGTATCCCCACTCTCACTTATAATAAAAGTACCTCTCTGAAGCCTGTTTTTTAGTTATTAACTTTGTCCACATGTAACAAGGAGACTTGGGAAGCCTATCATACACTCATACTCACTCCACTGTCCTTGGAGCACTAACTCCTTTTCCCTAACACATCAGCTGTAACCACACACTGTATATCACTGGCATCATACACCCATTAATCAGTAGCATACACACCGCCCAGTCATACGATTTATAAACACCATATCAGACAGTATGTACGACAACAACTGCCACTAACAGTACAACAATCACCTAAATACAAAGCATCACATGGGCAGGTGGTACAGAAATGTGGCATAGAAAAACATTTAGGCAGGGAATCTTACACACACCCTTGATGTCACTGCAATAAACATATACCCACAGACACACTCTCACTGACTGTTCTTAAAATACTATAAAACATATTCTGTATAAATCTCATCATACATATATACCCAATCACAGTATATAAATCAATATTTAATTATAATAATAGATAGCATAGTAATTATTAGAACATTAGTTTTAATATATTAATAAATGTAATTATCATTAGAATAACAAGTTTAGTCATAGTACCCAAGTTTTAAATAAACTGTAATTATTATATGTAGTAATATTAAGAGTAATTTTAATATAATTTCAAAACAATAGACCTAATATAAAGTCTATAATATAACAAAGTAGAACTCCTTACTCAACCATCACAAAATTTCTGTCACTATCGTATAGTAATAATCTATACTAAATAAACCCCGTTAAACTAATGTGTCGTACTATACCAAAGTGCCTTTACCTTACCATGACCACCACACCATACCTTAACCATGCATCACACACCACCTGCTGCAACACCAGCACACACATTGCCCCTACAACACACACCACACCACCCTCACCATTACGCGTAAACACCAGTATCATTAAACCAGGCTGTATCCCACCACACCACACCACAACCAAGCATCACACATCATTTGCTGCAACACGAATACACACACTGACCGAACACCACACACCTAACCACTCTCACCCCTACACCATATCATCCAAAGACCCAATATCACCAAACAAGGCTCTATGGCACCACACCGCACCACAACCACGCATCACACATCATTTACTGGAACACCGACACACACATACACTGCCGCCACACCACACACCACACCACTCACATCCCTACACCGTACCGTCTGAAGACCTGGTATCATTAAACAAGGATCTACAGTATTGCACCACACCCACTGGCCACGTATATAACTGTTAAATAAAGATGCGTTGTTTTACTTCATTTCATACTTTAAATACAAAGCATTATCAGTTCAATTAATTATGAGTAAAAGACAGACTAATTAGATTTTAAATATATATAAAAGGAAAGAGCAAAATGCTTCAAAACATCGTCATTTTATGTGCAGAATTAGAAGTAAAACCAGCAAATTTTCCATTCATATGAAACCTAAATTTAAAAATCAAATAGTAATAAAGTACTTCTAGTAACATTAGATGTAATTTCCTTTTAAAACTACTACAAAACGAAGCCATAATAATATTATTAGTACTGTACTGCAGTATATAAACTTTATGAACACCATGGCCATGCCACAGTATTGTTGTCAGTGTTCCAGTAGGCAGCATAAATGAACAGGTGTTCATGTGCGACAAACATGTCGCTGTGTACATACTGTAGGCTGGGACCTCTCTGTAGGAATGTGTCAGGGAATCACAGCCCACCAGAAGCGGCACTTGACCGCTTCCAACAGAATGGTGACATAGAAATTAATGAGGCAGTCACTCGTATATGATCATACTGACACCAGTGGTGGTGAAAGACCCCATAGTAGGGCTGGACGCTATGATGCGAGAGATATGAAAGTGTGGGGTGGGTTAAATCACCATGGCGACAAGATCCATGTCAGCTGAACGATCAAATGGAATAACAGATCTGACAAAAGAAACAATGCAACAAAAACACCCGTCTGAACGACACACAAGTGCCCAGTCAAAACTTGAGGGGAACTACACTCCACCCAATCCTATTATGTGACAGGATAACTGGGGATATGGTATGGAGGAAGGCAATGCACACACAAGGAGGGACAGGACCGTCAGACCTGGATGCAAAAATCTTGGCGAGTAATCCTCAATAATATCAAGTTTGGTGAGGCTGCAACAGATCTGTGTAACATCATTACCTCACTGGCAAGGAAGCTGGCTTCAGGTCAGTGCAATAATATTGAAGCACTGACGGCTTGCAGACTAATCTCCTTGATAAGAATCCCGGATGTAGGCCCATTAGGGTGGATGAAGTCATAAGGCGGATTATAGGAAAATGCATCATGGAGGTGGTGAAAGATGATGATAAGCAGGGAGTTGGCAACCTCCAAGTGTGTGCAGGCCAGCAAGCAGGAGGCGGGGCAACAGCTCACTCCATGAGAAAAATATTTGAGGAAGAGGACTGTCAGGCAGTATTACTAGTTAATGCTTCAATTCTCAAATACTATTCCATCAACCGACGGGTAATGCTGTACAACAGCAAGGTTAAATGCCTAGCATTTGCCCAATATATGGAAAACATCTACAAAGAACCAGCAGACCTCTACATTGTGGATAAGACAGGTGCTCATGATGTTGGTGTAATCCAATCCACGGAAGGTACAACCCAGGGGGACCTCGTTGCCATGGCTATGTGTGCCCTGGCTGTAGCAGTGCTGCAACGACAGATCAAATATGAGGCCACCAATGTAAAACTAGCCTATGCAGATGATCTCACAGGAGCTGGCAAGGTGGAAGATTTGAGGAAATGATGGGACCTTGCAACATCTCATGGCACTGAAATAGGTTACTACCCTAATGCAAGTAAGTCCATCTTGACTGTGAAACCAGCTCACTATCAATATGCACTGGAGACCTTTAGAGACACAAACGTGATAGTGACTAAGGAAGATCAGAGGGATCTGTGTGTCATGACTGGAACTAAGGAATTCAAGGACCAATTCGTTAGTGATAAGGCAAAGACATTTGTAGAAGAAATACATTTTCTATTCAGCCACGCAAAACCAGAACTCCATGCAGCATATTGCGCCTTTATGTATGGTGTAAAGCACAAATGGATCTTCGTGATGCGGACAATCCCCGGCATCAAGTTACTGCTACAACCACTGGAGGATGCTACCAGGGAATCATTCCTCCCATCACTGACTGATGGCCTCATCCCTATACATGAAGACAGGGATCTTCTAGCACTACCACCCAGGATGGGAGACCTTGGCATTATAAATCCAGCAGCCATGACCAGCTACGAACATTGGAATTCACTTAGTTTCACTGATTCCCTGTTACCAAAAATCTGCACCCAAGTTTAGACGAGTGATATTGCCCAACAACGGCAGACAGATATAAAGACACAGACAAGCGAGCAAGAAACAAGACTAAAGGACCAGCTGCAGCACGTAACCGAACATCTTACAGCAGACCAGTGCAGAAAATATGAAATGGCACGAAACGTCTAACTGGCTGACAACCCTGCCTCTCAAGGCAAAAGGCTTCCACCTCAACAAACAAGAATTTATTGACGCCATAGCCTTGAGATATGGGTGGCCAGTAGAAAGCCTACCCCAACACTGTCTGTGGCGCTGTCTCTGATGCAAACCATGCAGTGGTTTGCAAGGAGGGAGGCTTCATGTAAATTCGACATGAGGTACACGACCTCACTGCGAAAATGCTTCAGGAAATATGCCCTGATGTTACCACAGAGCCAGCTCTGCTACCTCTAGACAGTGAGTGCTTCATTCACAGATCAGCAGATACATCAAATGATGCAAGAGTAGATGTCAGTGCTCAAGGTTCCTGGACACGTAGTCAGAAGGCTTTCTTCGGCATTAGGATATTTGATCCTATGGCAGCACGTCATTGTGAACTGTCTCTCTAGGCTGCACAAATGAGGAATGGACAAAAAGAAAGCAGAAACTATCAAAGGATCCAACATGTGGACCACGGTCGCGTCACTCCCTTTGAGTTCACAACATCAGGTGGGACGGGTCCAGAGGCGGTGAGATTCTGCTCGAGAACGCGGGAGGTTCTTTCTTAGAAGAAACGTCAAACTCAGAGTTCTGTTATGGCCTGGAAGAGATGTCGACAGAGAAAAACTTCTGTTTCAGCCAGTTTCACTGACTTCACAAACGCATTCGACATGTTAACCACACCACAGTAGTCAACTAAGCAATTAAACTTGGTGTCAGAGCGAGTCTCACTCCTTGGCCTGCCGACTTTTTGATTGACAGAGAACAATCTGTTCATCACAAGGGGGCTACCTCCTCTAGTCCCTCTGTTTCCCTTTCCTAATCAACGACAGCTTCAGCGACACCAACTAACGTTGGAAATGTGCTGACGATGCTACCATCAACAGAGCAGTCAGTACCACCAACCCCAATCCAAACTAACTCACTTTGCAGCAAATGGGCACAAAATGGTGTAAGGATCTATAGGGGAAACTTTCGTAACTCAGTGGTACAAGTTCCAGTGAACATCAAAACATGAATACAATCAATCCCTTGTTCGCATAGGCTCGTCGTATCCGTCAGGTGGTAGGGTAGAACACAAAACACATTGAAACCTAAAATTTAATGAAACACATAGAACATAGTAACATATGGTACAAACATACGAGTAAAAAGTAAAGAAGTGGCTACATGTACTTATAGGGTTACGTTAAATCAAACGACACTAAGGTGAAGGCGAGACAAAAACTAACAAGCTAACAAAAAATATATATATTTATCCACTTCCGAGCTAGAGAAAGGGGGTACTTATCTTAATCGCAGCTATGCCCAGACTAACACTCCCTGACTTGGTATTCACTAAAATACCTCCGAATGAAGCATTAAACCCATTGTATGAATCCAGTCTCAAGTACTGAAGTCTGAAACTGACATCCGTAACAATGATGACACCAACAGTTTCCACAAGACTGTAATCATGTATTTTAACCTGACCACAATTCCCACCCCATCCCTCTCCCTTAAACTGGATGGCCACACCCTTGAACTATTTGATACTATCAAGCTTCTTGGCATTAGTTTCAACAGCAAATTACGCTAGAACCAACACTCAGCTTCCGTCCTTCAGTCTGCCTCTTTCAGGCTCTGCATGTTGCAAAGACTCAAGTTTTTGGTCTTCCCACAGTGGAACTCTGCAATATCTACTGCACTTTTATACTTGCCAAACTGACAAATGCCTCACCAGCATGGTTACCAAGTCTCACTACAACACAGAAGCAAAGATTAGAGTCTATCGAGGAGTATACTGCAAAATTAATTCTTGGTCCAGCATATGTCATCTGTACCAATGCACTTCAGATCCTCAGCTTAATCATCTCTGACACCCAACAAGCATACCTCCTCCAGTTTGGAGTCAAACTCCTGAACCACCCTCGTCCAGCAACATGCCCCTTCACCCGCCCCAACACCACCTTACGGCATCTGTACCAGCAACAAGTTTCTACCAATTGGAACATGAACGGATCATTATAAGAATAGCTCTGTTTCGCCATTGTCCGAATGATCAACGAACACTTTAGCCTATTTGATCTACTCTGAGAAGAGACGAGCCTTAAGATTTTGAAAGCTGGTAGCTGAATTGTTGTCTGAGTGCATTCATTATTAATGATGCATTTTAATTTTTACTATAAGGGTTATATTAACTGTTTGATGAAAACACTGCCTAAATAAAATAAAATATATCCATAGTTATTTGTATAGTTTAATTTAAAAACAGGGCTTTAGAAAGTTTATTAGATGGTCTACAAAGGGTGTTCCATAAGTCTATTATCATAGGGAACTTTATAGAATCTGTTCATAAAGACCCCCATTGTTTATAACACAGACTCAGTCGATGCCACCACTCCAATAACATTCGTTCGATGTCGGTAGGATGAATCTGATGACAAGCGTGACAGATTGTTTCTTCCAGGTGCTGCAGACCAGTAATCTTCTAGGCATAATCCAAGTCTTTTAAGTAACCCCACAGGTAAAAGTCAAGTGGCGTCAAGTCTGGGTTTCATGGGGGCCACTCAACACTCCCTCGGCGACCTATCCAGTGTCCTGAAAACTGGCAATTAAGGTACACTCTCACAACAGTGGCACAGTGCGCTGGTGCGCCGTCCTGTTGGAACCAGACTGGATGCTCGGCTTGTGAGCTCATCAGGCGGGGTAGTGCATCTACAGGTTCAGCTGTGACTGTGCCTCTGAAGATGAATGGACCAACAATCCGGTTCCTCCATATTCCACACCAGACCATCAGCCATTCGCACCTTGCTCATTGCTTGGTTCAGACCAGTGTGGATTTGTGGAACACCAGTTACTTGTATTCTGATGATTCACTTCACTTGAGACATAAAAATTGGCCTCATCAGAAAAATGGATTTGGAATGGGAACGTCTTATCTGTCTGACACATCTCCAGTCCCCATTCACAGAAGTCCATGAGCCTGTCCGAATCATCCTCATTTAACTTCTGGTGTAGCTGCAGTTTGAACAGATGCCACTTATGCAGCTTCAGGATGTGGTGAATGTTACTCTAGTAGGACATGCCTGTTTGCAGGGACATGCAACGAATGGATTTCTTAGGGGTCCGTATGTACCCCGCTATAACTGCAGTGCAGGTCTGTTGATATGTAGCACGCCGTGGCTGACCACATCGAGGCTTGTCGTCCACGGTTCCCGTGTCTTGGAACTTGCACACAAATCTTCTCGCACAGCATTGGGTAACTGGTTCTCTCTCGGGATATAAACGATAGAACTCGTCAGCCACTTCTCGTTGACTCTGGCTGCCAACCAGCAGAAGGACCTGTATGCATTCCTCCTTGCTCAGTGCCATATTCACGTATTTGGAAAGAGAAAAAAATGTTAATTAATCTCTATGATGCTGGACTTGTGGGACACCCTGTAGACACGTTTGAAATTTTGAATGCTCGGGACACAACACATTCAGTCAAATTTTTGTGAGTACTTTTTTTTTCATGTTCAGGCAAATTTAAGGCAATAGTGTCACTGATGCGATATTTTGCAAAATCTGAATAAAACATCAGAATTCCAATAAAAGTGACTGGTAGACACGCGTGAAGAAGCTATACTGTATGTCAATGTCACTTTTAAATACTCCGCAGCCCATGCCTTGACGCAACTCTGTAAGTAGATATTCGAAACTAAAAAGGCAGATAACTTAGTGATGGTGCGAAAGTAGAAAGCATAATGGAAACTGATGCAACAGCAAAACGCTCTCAAATAAATCTGAATATTCGCCTGCTTAGTCAAGTGGGACATCCCACGAGTCCCCCCCCCCCCCCCGTCATATTTGCTGTGTTAGATTTTCCAGGTTATTGCAGTGATGACATTATTTACCTTAATTTGCCTGAACATGGGAAAAAATCAAGGTACTAATAAAATTTTACTTATACATGTGGAGAATTCAGAATTGAAACGTGTCTAGACCATCTGATAAACATTGCAAGGTCCCGTTTTTAAATCATTATTTATAAACAGCTATATCATATATAATATTTTATTTGGGCAATGCTATCGTCAAACGGGTATTGTAACCCATATGACAAAAATAATTTAAAATACATCATTAATAATGATTCACTCAGGCAACCAATCAGTTGTCAGCTTTCAATAGCTTAAGGTTCGTCTCTTCTCAGAGCAGATCTAATAGGCTATAGCTAACATCGTCTCTACCAATCTGTTTAACATTTTTGTTATTTTCTTTTGTTCTTATTTCTTGCATAAACCCAATTATTGTCACTTCCTCATATTT
>JAGKTI010039281.1:0-10586 GCA_018397915.1 Birgus latro | reverse complement strand
CCACAGCCTCTCTCACCTCTTCGGTCCACCATGCTGTTCCCTGAACCCCCTTTCGTCTCCTCTTCACCCCACACACCACCTCACATGCTGCACAGATTTCTTCTGTCAATACCTTGCACACACCCTCCACGTCCCCCATCAGCTCCAATCTATATTTACCCAGTCGTTCCTCCACTTCCCTTCTATATTCGGCCTTTATCCCACCTCTATATAAAGGTGAGGAGAATTTAAAGTACTGGTAATTGTATGGTTTTAGAGGTATAAACTTGCTTTGAATAAGAGGTAAGATGTGTGGAAGATTTTTGATAATAGATAATTGTGCTGTTTTCCAAACTTCAGATGCTGGAGAGGGATATTTGTATGGTGACACTGATGTCACCACACGACACAGGGTGACATGGAGGCAATTTGTTTGTAGCCACCCCTTATGGGATTAAGGTGTCTGGCAGTAGATAGAGAGACACTGATGTAACTGGTATACAAATGTCTCAGCTTCCATTCCCCCCAAAGAAGGATGGTAGACCAAAGAGGGGCAGCATTAGCCTGCAGTCCACTGGGTTCATATCAAGATGAGCATAGGACCATAACAACAAACAGCAACAACCAAACAGATTACAGAAGAACAAACAGGGTTTAGGGAATGATTGAATCCAGTGACTGCACTGAAAACATTTGCTAGAAATAGAGAAGGAAAAGGACTTCTATACTGTATGCTGATGTCTTTTTTGGATTTCAGGAAGGGATATGACAAAACTAAATTCATTCACCAAAGCTTGGAACTCCCATTCATATTTGCTACACAGAACTGTTGTTTGCTGGAGATACTGTTCTGTTGAGTGAAGACTGTTGGGTGTTGCAAGGCTTAATTAATACAGTACGTTTAAGTTGATGAATACAGTAAGTTTGTAAGTGTCCATAAAAAACAGTTTGAAAGTGAAAGTAGGAGAGAGTAATGTTAAAGTTTTGAGAGGAATGAAGGCACATACTGTAGTGCATAGGTAGGTTGAATGGTCAAGGAATGGCAAAAGTGAACACTTTCAAGTACATATTAGCTTAGTGTGATCACCAAGGATGGGAGTTTAGAGTATACATTTACATTTTGTATGACCATTGTCATACATACATACAAGTTTATTTTTTTACTCTTTATTTTATTTTATTTTTTCACTTACTGATGGCAGTAACCAGTGGTAATGAGTGCCATAGTGTATATCTCCCACACCACTGGTGTGCCATGAACAAGTAGCTTGGGCCATGTCCTCCTCCTCCCCTGTTATATTTTCAGTTAGGCTTAAGAGTCCATTCTCTAAGGCCCAGCAGTCTTCTTTTGTGCCACTTTTGTTCACAGGTCACCACTTTGGTATGAAAACATGCTGTCCATATTGAATACATACCAGAGCGTGCTTGTTCAGGGCTAGTACATTGATATTTGTTTCTTCTTTTTTTTTGTTAGGTGGGGGTGCTCAGCATCCACTCACTTGTTGTAGTGCTGCTCTTAGGTGACTGCCATTTCTTCTCTTCCTTCTTTCCTTCCTTCCTCTTCTCTCTTTCTTTCCTTCACTCTTTCCTCTTCTTCCTCTCTATGGGTGACTCTGCATTAAATGACAAGCCACTTGGTTTCCTGTATACCAGGAAATTATTTACTGAGCTAGGTGGTAGCCATATAAAAATTATGGTGCCTGGTGGTTTAGTGGGTAATTCAGGTGCACCAGTCAGATTTAACCTGTGCAGGTTTATATCCAAAGGGTGGTCTGTGTTTATTGCTCATTTAATGCCACTCAGGGATGTGTGAGGCAGGTCACTCTTATCTTAAATGTCAGGACCAACTTGCCTAGCCCCAGGTTCCTGTTCTCATCATGGGGGGAAATACAGGATTAGATGAAGATGATGATTTTTTTTTTTTTTTTTTTTAAATGTTGGTGTGTCTTGTGGAAGATCACAAAAGTCATCAAACTTGGGCTTTGGGTTTGAATATAGAGTTCTCCTGTTCTTAGGCCAGCTACCATCCAGGGCTGATAAGTCCAGCCTATCCCAAGGAATAGACTGTACTGTACAGTAAGCCCATATCTTTCTTGATACTCGACTTTGCCAGCACTACTTTTTCACTGTTGGACAAACATCACAAAATGCAATAGTTTAAGGTTATTTAGGGATAATTTAAAAAAATTTGTTATTAAATCATCTTAAAATACACTGAATAAATTTATTCTTATGCCTGAAGATATCTTTGGTCACTGCAAAGGACTTGTAGGCTATTGCATACCAGCAGTTAAATTATGTCTATGAGAACATTTTCTATTAGTTTTATTACTTTGTGGAATTTGTTTCTTGTGGGTGTCCATGTAACAGTTTTCTTGAAGAATGAGGACGTATTACAATTATGCGGAAGAGATTGTGTGGAAATTTATTTCTTGTGGATGTCCCTGTAACAGCATTCACAAAAAATGAGGACATACTGTAAGTATGTAGAAGAGATTGTGTAATAGTCTTAGTCCAGACTTTGTTTAAATATGGTTGAGCTCCCTGTCATATGGTGTTATGTAACATTGCTGGGCTTTTGGCCCATACTATTCCCATCATAGTACCTCTCAGGGCAGGTGGTACAGCAGGGAAAAGAGTTATAGCTACAGTGAGGGCTGTGATGAGGACCAGGGAGGTAAGCATGAAAGTAAAGAAGTTTGTTGCATGACATTTATTTTGATCCCCATAGGTAAGTGAAGATTGAACTTTGTTGGAAGAAAACAAGTACAGAGTGAGGGGGATTGAATGAGATGTCGGAGGGGATCGTGTGGAGTTGTGAGGAGAGAGACAGACAGCAAGTTCAGGAGAGTTGTAGTCCTGATGTGAGTGTATGGGAAAGGTTGGGAGTATCCAAAGATGGTTTTGTCATATGGAGCAAGAGATTGACTTATAGTTTATATGAGTCAAGTGGGAAGATAGAGGGGGAGAGGGAGATCTAGGATGAGGTGAAAGTATGGAATGGAAGAAACATGAATGAACATAGTATAAAATGGAGAAAGGACTGCCTGATGGCAAGGTACATGTAGTGTGGAGATGATTGTCTTTTGGGACCTAACATACTAGTTTGAGGTGGGGAGTAATGGGCTGATTTTAAGTAGAAAGTGCTATAGCAACATAGGTCCAGTTCTCAGCCACTGGGGTGCTACAAGTGCTGATGATCTTATTGGCAAAAATGGTCTCCCTCGTAATACATCCTTAAGGTCATCAGTAATTGTAGCTCCCTAATGATTGAAAATTTGACCTGTATTGATATAGCAATTTTTAGTCAAACTGGCATTTGAATCACTTCGTGAAGTTAGTACGTCTAGTTCTGGATCTGTTATGTCCGTCTGTCTCTGCCTACCTGTCTATCTACTTATGGAAAAAAATTATACATTGTATATGTTAGTGCATATTGCTGTTAGTGTGTGTGTGCGTGCACACACCTGTTATGTCATGAGTGGTGACATCACCAGAAGGGTCCTGCGGTGTGCAGCCGGGGGCCCGGGCAGTTCGCGGTGTGAGGCCGGTGAGTGTAGCTTGCCTTCTAATACTGGTAGCAGAGCGTAGTTCCGACAAATGGCGTCTTGTTCAACTAAGTGGCCTCCATAACTTGAAAATGATTCTGTCTATGAGAGATGGTAGAAGGACATCAACATCTGGTGTGAACTGATGGACTTACCGAAAAAGAAGCAAGCCTTAGCTATTCACCTGTCATTGTCTGGAAGAGCGAGGGTGGCGTCTTCAGAAATTGATGCGGCTAATTTGAAACGAGAATGGTGTTCAGACCTTGCTGAAAAAACTAGACAGTTTATTTATCGTGGACAAAGGACATCGGCAGTTTGCAGCTTTTCGTGAATTGTACAACTTCAGAAGACCCGGTGATTTAAACATTTGTAAGTTCGTGGCAGAATTTGAGCATGGTTATTTCAAATTTACGAAGCAGGACATGGCATTGCCAAATTCTGTGATGGCTTTTATGCTCCTAGCTGCATGCTAAGAGTAGAGTAGACTGTAGCACCAGTTGAGCAGGGCAGTACTCCCAAGGTGGATGGAAGGCTGATGACAGGGAGAGCTGGAGCTTCCGTTTCATCAGCCTTCAGGACTTGTTCCTGACCATCCCCCTTTGCTGAACTTTTTCAGTGTCTCAGTAACACAGAGAGTAGTCCAGCATGCTCTCCAATACAAGTTTCTCTAACTGTCAACATCAAACTACATGCACACTACACTTCCTTTTCAAAATTCGTAAAATAGCGTACAAAAATCATGCCTCGGAGTCCCCAGGGGGGGTGACCATAAATGCCACCACCATCCGCCCCTCTCCCGGTGACGACTCAAAGAGCTGCCTGGAACCACTATCTGACTCACTTCTCCATTTCTGTAACATTCGCGGCCTTTCCACTAACTTTCGCTCTGTTGAACACCACCTCTTCTCATCTAAACTTCACCTTCTCTTTCTCTCTGAGACTCAGCTGTCTGAGGCAACTGACAGCAAACCCTTTTCTGTAACCTCCTACTTTCTCTATTCTCATTTCAAAGCCAAAGGTGGCTGTTGTGTATATGTACGCAACGATCTATCTTGCTCTCGTGTTCCTGAACTTAATTCTTCTGAATTCTCTACTCTCTGGCTTCGGCTTTCCTGTCATTCTCTGACTAAATATATCTGTGCTGTTTACTTATCTCCTAATTCTACTTACTATCAAAAATTCTTTGACTATCTTACTTCTACGATGGAACACGTTCTGTCCATTTCTCCTTTCTCTGAAATCTCCATTCTAGGAGATTTCAATGTTCACCACCACCTTTGGCTCTCCTCTCCTTTCACTGATCCACCTGGTGAACAAGCCTACATCTTTTCTATCCTTAATGACCTAGAGCAGCTAGTACAGCACCCTACCCATATCCCTGACCGCCTTGGAGAGAGTTCCAACATACTTGACCTTTTCTTACCAACTAAACCTTCTGCTTACACTGTTAATCTTTTCTCTCCGTTGGGCTCCTCCGATCATAACCTTATTACCTTAACCTGTCTTATTGCTCCAGTACGGCCTGTGGACCCTCCAAAGAAACGCCGCCTGTGGCACTTTGGGGATGCAGATTGGGAGGCCCTCAGGCAGTACTTCTTTGATTTTCCTTGGAATGATTATTGCTTCCATGGCTGGGAGCCATCTGAGTGTGCCTTGCGCATTACGGTGGTTATTCTCTCGGGCATGGAAGCATACATTCCTTTCTCATATCCTCTGACTATTATTGCAAGAAATCCTTGGTTTAATCACGCTTGTTCTAATGCTGTCCGCAACAAGCAGAGGGCCTATAAGAGGTACCGGAGCCAACCCACCCCTGAATCACATCTTTTATATATTTCTGCCCGGAATCGTGCTAAGTCTGTTCTTCGCTCTGCGAAAAATAATTTCATCCGTGCTAAGTGTTCTCAACTCTCCAACTCGAATTCTTCTCGCTCCTTCTGGCACCTTGCCAAAAACCTTTCTAACAAATTTACCTCATCATCCTTCCCTCCTCTTTTCTACTCTGATGGCTCTGTAGCTATTTCTTCTACTGATAAAGCAGGTCTCTTCGCTCAGACTTTCTCCTCCAATTCCACCTTAGACGATTCAGGTGCAATTCTTCCATCACTTCCCCCCTCTGACTTCCTCATGACTGACATTAAAATTTCTTCAGCTGATGTATTTTCTGCCATCACTGGCCTCAGTACTAACAAGGCATATTGTCCTGATGGAGTCCCTCCTGTTGTCCTCAAAAACTGTGTTTCTGCGCTTACACCCTGCCTAGGTAAACTCTTTCGCCTTTGTCTATCAACTTGTACCTTTCCTTCTTGCTGGAAGTTTGCTCTCATTCAGCCAGTCCCAAAGAAGAGTGACCATTCCCAACCCTCTAACTATCGTCCAATTGCTTTAACATCCTGTGTCTCAAAAGTTTTCGAGTCAATTCTTAACAGAAAAATTTTAAAGCATCTTTCCTGTCACAACCTTCTTTCTGATCGTCAGTATGGGTTCCGTCAGGGACGCTTCACTGGCGATCTTCTCACCTACATTTCTGACTCCTGGTCATCCTCCTTTCGGGACTTTGGCGAAAGCTTTGCCATTGCACTTGACATCTCAAAGGCTTTTGATCGAGTCTGGCATAAATCTTTAATTTCCAAACTGCCCTCCTACGATTTCTATCCTTCCATCTGTGCCTTCATCTGTAGCGTCCTTTCTTGTTGTTCTATAGCCACTGTTGTAGACGGCCATCGTTCTTCTCCTAGACCTATCAACAGTGGTGTTCCTCAGGGCTCTATCCTATCACCAACTCTCTTCCTTTTATTCATCAGTGACCTTCTAAGCTGTACATCTAACCCTATCCACTCATATGCTGACGATTCCACCCTTCACCTTTCCATTCGGTTTCCGCAACGTCCATCTCAGCAGTTACTTCAACAAAAAAGGGTTGAGGCTATGGCACACCTAATGTCTGACTTGGCTTGTATCTCTGATTGGGGTAAAAATAATCTTATTTTTAATGCATCAAAAACTCAGTTCTTACACTTATCAACCCGACAAAATCTTCCTCAGGATTACCCACTAATGTTTTATAATGAACAGTTATGCCCTGCATCATCCTTGAACATGCGTGGGGTTTCATTCTCTTGGGATTTGTCTTGGAAAGAACATATTACATCTCTTGTGAAATCTGCTTCCAAGAGATTAGGTGTGCTAAGCCGATTCCGAACTTTCTTTACCCCTGCACAGTTGTTGACCTTGTACACGGGTTTTATTCGCCCGTGTATGGAGTACAACTCTCATGTGTGGGGGGGCTCCCCACATGCAGCTCTTCTCAATAGGGTGGAGCCAAAGGCTTTTCGTCTCATTAACTCTCCTCCTCTTACTGATTCCCTTCAACCTTTGTCTCTTCGCCGCACTGTTGCATCTTTATCTCTCATCTATCGCTACTTCAATGGTCACTGTTCCTTTGAACTGTCTGCTTGCATCCCTCCACCTCTACGACGGGCACGTAGTACCCATCTAGCAACAAACTCTCATCCCTTTTCTGTCCAACTCTCTAATGCAAGAGTTAACCGTTACTCCCAGTCCTTCATTTATGCAACTGGTCAACTCTGGAACTGTCTTCCTCTGTCTGTATTTCCTACTTCCTATGATCTCCAGTCTTTCAAACGCAGTGTGTCCAGGCATCTCGAAATGAACGGATCTTGAATTTGGCCCTCTTTTGTATTGTTTTTGCTTTTTCTTAGAAGGAACAGTATGGAGGCCTGTGGGCTTAGGTTCCTTCTTCCTTGCATTTAAAAAAAAAAAAATTGCAAACTTTCAGACAGTGAGCAACAACTAATGATGTCCGCGATAACTGAGGTGACGTACGAAAACATGAAATCTGCCCTGAATCGTATTTTTGCTGGTGAAATTGGCGGGCAGAACGATGCATCGGTGTCTGCCAGGGAGGTGAAGGGCGAACCAGTATTTTGGAGTGATGAAGTTGGGGGTGAGGAAACGTTTTATGTTAGAGGTACTCGACGAGGACGGAGAATGTTGGGGGGTGGTGCAGAACGTGATCGAGGTCGTGGTGGTGGCCGATATTCAACTGCATCTGCTAGAATTCCCCAACGCTCATCCACCGGCAGGAGGCAGAACCCACTTGGGTCTGATGGAAAGGTATCGAGGTGTTTAGTATGTGATTCTAGATTTCATTGGGCATGTGACTGTCTGGATGTATACGAAAACGACGGCGGTCGAGAAGAAAATTCTGAAACAGTGCATCTGTCATTATTTATGGGCTGTGCAGATGCTGCTGCTAATAGAGGTAAGTTACAGACTCTAGTAGAAGAATGTAAGGGATGTGCTGTTCTAGACACAGGGTGTTCTACAACTGTATGTGGAGTTGAATGGATCAATTGCTATCTAAGTGAGCTCACTGATTACGAACGTGAAGCGATAAGAGAAGAAGCGTCATCCTCAACATTTACTTTTGCTGATGGCGTCACAGTTTCTACCCTCAAACGTGTTACTCTGCCCTGCTACATTGGAAATATGCGTGCAACCATCGTGACTGATGTTGTGAACTGTAATATTCCCTTGCTACTGAGTAAACATTCCATGAAAAAAGCAAAAATGTTGATTAACTTTGCAAGTGACTAGGTCACTATTTGTGGAACTATCATTAATTTGAAGTCCTCATCTTCAGGCCATTACTTGCTTCCAATTTCTTTATGACTAGATCGTGAATTTTGTGAAACAATCACGCTGGCATCTCATGGGGGTGATGTAGAAAAAACAGCTTTGAAGCTTCACAGGCAATTTGGACGCCCAACATCGGCAAAACTAATTAAACTGATCACAGATGCGGGGATTAAAAGTTCAGAACTGGAGCGGGCTATCAAGGCTGTATCTGATGCTTGTACAGTCTGTTGCAGGTTCAAGAAAGCCAATCCCCGACCCGTAGTCAGTTTGCCCATGGCGTCTAAGTTTAACGAAGCCATAGGCATGGATTTGAAAGCCTAGAGAAGGCATTATTTCTTATTCTTTGTTGATTTGGTGACCAGGTATTGTAATGCGATAGTAATCGCGGACAAGTGTGCGCCCACCATTATCAAAGGAATATTTCAGAGCTGGATTGTTGTGTTTGGCGCACCTGGAAAAATTCTTACAGACAATGGTTGTGAATTGAATGATGCGGAAATGAGAGCACTGGGAGAGGCCTCAAATATCAAGATCATGACAACGTCTGCAGAGAGTCCATGGAGCAGCGGAGTCTGTGAGCGTCAAAATGCAGTCATTGGTGACATTGTTAGGAAGATAATGGCTGATAGCCAGTGTTAATTGGATGTGGCCTTGGCATGGGCAGTATCGGCAAGAAATGCTCTCACCAACTACGCAGGCTTTTCTCCTAACCAACTTGTTTTTGGTCAAAACCCTGGCCTGCCTAATGCGTACGCAAATGATCCTCCAGCCTTGGAACCTACATCACCATCGAAAATTGTGAGAGAACTTGAACACTCTTCATTTAGCAAGACGAGTTTATAAAGACTGAATCAGATGAACGTTTGGCTAGGGCTCTGCGGCACAACGTACATTCAAGTGACTTAAACGACATCCAAAATGGAGATGAAGTCTTCTACAAAAGAAATGAATGAGTTATGAGTGGCACGGTCCCGGAATTGTAATAGGCAGAGATGGGAAACAAATTCTGGTGAGACACGGCGGTGTCTGTGTGTGAGTGCACGTATGTCGTCTAGCACGTGCGCCAAAGCAAGATTCTGCAGTTGAAGGAGGTGTCAGCAGTGATGAGAAGAACAATGTTGTCCAGGAGAAGCCTAATGACGATTCTTCGCAAGTATTGAATGACTATCCACCGGATGACGAGTCAGAAGATGGTGTGGTTCCGATTGATGAACCTCCCACAGTTTCTACTCCGGTTAATCAGCCTCCCAAAGTTTCTGTTGGTCAGCTATGGGAATACATGCAGAAAGTGGAGAGCTGATGTCTGGAAGGAGTGTGAGTCGGGCAGGTAAAGCCACTGGAAAGTACAAACACTGCTACAGTTTGAAGAGGGACTCTGACGGCTGCATTGATTGGATAGACTTGCAGAAGGATTTTAGCGAATGGGAAGTGGTTGATGATGACGCAGAAATGCTTGTTCTTTTCAACTCTGAGGCTGTGTTATGCGCTAAGGAAAATGAAATTATAAACTGGCAGAATAATGATGTGTATGAGGAAGTAGATGATGTTGGGCAAGGTGCCATAATGGTTCATTGGGTTCTGACAGAAAAACTGAAAAATGGAAAGCCTATTGTTAAAGCCCACTTAGTCGCCAGAGGATTTGAGGAAGACTCGGTGGATCTCCGAAAAGACTCGCCTACTTGTTCAAAAGAAGCAGTGCGTTTGGCACTTTCTTTGGCCTCCACCAACCAGTGGGATTGCCACACTATGGACGTGAAAGCTGCCTGCTTGCAAGGTAACGACATTGAGAGAGTTGTTCATTTATATCCTCTGCCTTAATATGCAAATGGTAAGTTATGGAGACTAAAGAAAACTGTTTACGGCCTTTGTGATGCTGCTAGGCATTGGTATCTGCGCGTAAAAGATCAATTGTTGAGTCTCGGAGCTAAAGTGTCATCACTGGATTCAGCGCTGTTCTCTTGAAGCAATAGTGGCAAAGTCGAAGGCATTGTATGCATTTATGTCGACGACTTCCTTTGGGCTGGTACACATGAGTTCGAGCAGCAAGTGATAAACCAATTGAGTCAAATATTCCTTATCGGCAGTTCAGAATCAAAAGCCTTCAAATACGGTGGTCTCAATGTCATCTCCAACATCGATGGCAGCATAACGCTCGCCCAATTCCAGTATGCTTCATCTTTGAAACCAGTCACGCTGAGTAGACATCGTGCAGCAGTAAAATTAGGAGAGCTGTCTGAGTCTGAGAAAACAGAGTACCGAGCATTAACCACTTAACCGCGGGCCGTCACTTTCGTGACGCTCCGTGGCGATGGCTCGAGCTGTGGGCCGTCAGTTGGGCGCCTCTGTGTTCTTTTAAGTAGCCTTGGGTGCCTCTGTGTTCTTTTTAAGTAGCCTTGG